>ML110983.1:0-68728 GCA_003697995.1 Taxidea taxus jeffersonii | reverse complement strand
TGCATCCTATAGGAATGTGGGAAAAGAAGGGAGAAGAGTGGAAATTAAGAAAGGAATGAAGACAATATGGAAGATTCTCTAGTCAGAATTATCTCTTTCACGTTGCCCATTATAGAAATCCACTATGAACTAAAAAGTATCTTTTTTTTAATGCAAACAACCCCTGAGAAGATGAAGTACTGGGTTTGGGGTCAGATATTATCTGTTGTTAAAACATGGCTCTGCCATTATATTACTCATGTGACCTTGGGAAAGTAGCTATTATTTATCAATTAATTTTTTACAGAGACTTGCTTCCTTCAGTATAGAGGAAAAGACCTGCTGAGGTTGATTAACTGCAAATAGTTTCTCTCCCCCTAAACTATGCATTCTTTTCGAATGCTGATCCTCATTCTTCCTCATCTCTTCCCAGCATCATGCCCCTTCACCCAACACATACACACACACACCCCGAAGTAGTCTTTCCTGGGAGAGTTATATCACTTTATTCACTTATTTCCAAATAGAAATCTTTCATACCTTTATCTATTGATTTAATCAGCTAAATTTATTAAGGATGCCAATCAGTATTATGTACCCTTAGGCTAAATCAGTATACAAAACAGCAGTACCTGTCCTCATGGAGCTTATCTTTTAGTAGGAGATGATAAACACATACATAATAAAGCATCACTTTCTATAGAATTTTAGAAGGTGATAAAGACTTTGAAAAAAAGTGGAATCCAGTACTTGGAGGGTATTAATCATAAATTAATTAGCTATAAAAGGTCTCCTTGAGAAAGTGACATCGGAGTAGACTGGTAGAAAACAAAAGAGCTTAAAGAACAGCCAAGAATCCACTGTAACTAGGAAAGAAGGAGAAAGATGAAGGTAGAAACAGGGCTGAATTAGACCTGGGAAGACCGGGGTGATGAGTGCATGATCAGTCATACCCAGGGCCTTGTACCCAGAAAGGCCCTGTGCTTGGGGTTGAATGTTCCATGGTGACCTTCTTGAAATTAATAATAATTGGTCTTTGAATTTGTTTTTTGTAGGTGTCCACTGATGGGACAATCTAGTGTTCTCCAGAGCATGGAGGCTCAATACATTCACAATCCCATCTTCCACACTTTCCTTGACTAACTCTCCTGTTCATGACCTGAGCTGAAGGCAGATGCTTAACATCTTAGCCACCCAGTTGCCCCCATATTTTAACACTTTTAATGGAACTTAGAAAAGCAGAAAAAGGGGCCCAGTATTTTCATTTTGCACTGAGTCCTGCAAATCATATAGGCAGTTCTACAGATGGGCAAGAGAGGACAGATTATTTAGGATTGCATAGGATTCTCATTTCAAAAATATTCCCTGCAAGTTTTAAAAAGAGTAGGGACATGGTATTATCTGCTTTATGTTTTAAAAAGCTTCTGCTATTGTTTTGAAAGAGCCCAGGAAGGGCTTAAGAGGTCATTTCCACCCCTAGGGAGAGATGATGGAAGCTCAGACCCGGTAGAAGTGGAAATGGTAAGCCGTGAGAATCAATATAGGATCTGAAGGTAGGGCTGAGACAATTTCCCGATGGATCATGTAGGTCTCTGGGCTACACAGGTATATACAGTTTCCCAAATTCAGTGAGCTGGTACACTTATGATCTGTGTATTTTACTCTATGGAAATTACAGCTCGATAAAAGTCAAAATAAAAACAAAAGTATTGTGCAGAACAATTTTCATGGTATGCTCTCCACATGGGAAGAAAATAAGGAAAGGAGGGGTTTTCTTCTTTAGACAAATATTCTTCTGTATATTAAATAATAATTTTGTTTCTGGGAAGTTGCACAAGATCCATTAGTAATGTTAACCTGTTTAGGATCTGGGTCAGTAAATAAGCAGGGAAATATAATTATTCTCTAAAGACTTTTAGAATTTCTAGATTTTTTTAACCATGTAGAATATTACCTAATAAACTGCTAAATAAATATATTTTAAATTATACATTTGGGGGGTATTTTAAAAGTTTCCACCATCCAGTGTTAAGGGAATAAAATATTTCCAAGCACTGCCAATACCAATAAAAGAATCTCTGGTTTGGTCTAGCACCAGGAATTAACAATAATGTTCTCTGGTATTCTGAATCCCTGAAATTCATAATTTCTAGCCATGACAAGAAAAAGGAAATATGCTTCCTTTTGCACATCACTTTTGAAAAAGGAGGCAAAGAGGCCTTAATCAAGTATAATAAGACAGAAGAATCAGAAAGTTACATTATGTCTTTGGCAAAATCCAAACAGGGCAAATAAAGAAGTAATTTCCTAAAACTAATAGAAATTTAACAGAAAGAAATATAATAATAGAGAACAATCACCACCCATAGAAGAAAATAATCTGACCTAAGTTAACAAAAACAAGCAGTATGTTCTAAGGTAGAGAACAACAGTACCATCGTCCCTGCTTGGATCCAGGACCTCCTCTCTCACCTCAGCCAATTGTGAAAATCTCCCCTATCGCTCTGTCCCCACTCCTACTTGCTGTGTCTAACTTCACCAAGACACCAGAGAAACATTTGTAAACTTAAAACCAATCATTTAATTATCATGCTTAAATCTCTTACAAAGTGTTAACATGGTCAATGGTAGTCACACCATGTCTACCTACATTCCAGCTATAGTTACCTTCTTTTTTATCTCCTCAGCACATTAGACCTATTCATTTTTTTTTTTTTAACCTCAGGATCTTTGCACAAGCTGTTCCCTAGGTATCTAGTACTTTCCTTTTACAACACTCTGCCTGGCTAACTCTCAATCATACTTCTGTTCTCAATAAGTGCCATTTCCTCAGAAAGGTCTTCTATGCTTTCTGATCTAAGATAGTAGTCTTTGTTATAGTCTTCCCATTACTTTTACTTAATGATATTTATCACAATTTATAATTTTATAATTATTTAGTTTCTGTCCCCTAAGAATACTGTTGACACTATCAGTGCAAGAACTATGTGTGTTTCATTCATCATTATTCATCCAGCACCCAGATAAGTGTCTGACATAAAGAAGCTCAGTTAATAGTTGTTGAATGAATTATTCTTTTCCTTTTTTTTGAAAGAATTATAACCTAGTAATAACCTGTCCTCCTTCAAAAGTTCCCTTTACTTGTATCAGTGTTGTCCAGTGTGAGATACAAAAGTAGTTTTAAACATTATAGTAGTCACAATTGAAAAATACAAAACAATAGATGAATTAATTTATTTTAATAATAAGTTTTATTTAATCCAAAGTTCAACATATGGCTATTTAAACATTAATCAGTAACAATTATTAATGAGAAAGCTTGTATTCATTCATTCATTCATTTATTCATTTATTTGTTTATTTAGAGAACAAGTCAGCAGAAGGGGCAGAGGGAGAGAAAATCCTAAACAGGCTCCATGAAGAGCCTGGACACTGTGCTCATTCTCACAACCCTGAGATCATGACCTGCGCTGAAATCAAGAATACAACTGAGCGGGCGCCTGGGTGGCTCAGTGGGTTGAGCCTCTGCCTTTGGCTCGGGTCTCGGTCAGGGGTCCTGGGATCAAGTCCGGAATCCAGCTCTCTGCTCAGCAGGGAGCCAGCTTCCCTTCCTCTCTCTTCCTCTCTCTCTGCCTGCCTCTCTGCTTACTTGTGATCTCTGTCAAATAAATAAATAAAAATCTAAAAAAAAAAAAAAGAAGAAGAAGAAGAAGAAGAGAAGAAGAGAATACTACTGGGCCACCCAGGCACCAGGAGATAACTTAACATTTAAATTTTCATAGTATGTCTCTGAAATTTTGTGTCTGTTTGACACTTAAGAACATCTCAATTTGAACTAACCACATGTTAATGCTCAGAGCCTTTGCACCTAGTGACGACCACATTGGACAGAGCAGGACATAGAACCTTTGGAATGGAAAGTTTTGACTCCCATATCCCCACAGTCCCATGGGCTCATTTTCTGAACATGCGTTCTTCTTTACTTCTAGTTCCAAAGGGTCATCTCTTCTTTCATGCTGGTCATTGAATAAAATTTTGGCCCTCAATGTGATGCTGCTGCCTTCTATTGAGCTTCAGGAAAGGAGAGTACGTGGGGGCAAAACTCTTTTTTTTTTCTTCCCTTTCCCAAAAACCTCTGAGTTAACCTTTGTATATATGTATATCTTTACTTGAGAGGAAAAGAATGGAAACTAGTAGGCTAAGGCTGGTTAATTGAATGTTTGAGTTGACCAAAGAAAATTACTCTTACGAAAGGGTAAATTCAATATTTGCTAACTATGAGTGCCTATTATCCCCATGTCATCTCTGGAAATTGAAGAGAGAAACACAGACAGAAAAGCAAATCCTTAAAAAAAAATCCTCCTTGAATGCTTAAGTCAGCCTATGTTCTCACTCTCTTGACATTGGCCTACTCTTGTCTCTAAGAGTACTTCCTTCTCAAAGTCCACAGGATATTACACTCCTACACTGTATTGAAAAATTACAATCCTACATATGAGTTTACAACAGCAGTTCTCGAAAGAGAAAAAAATATTCACTAAAGAGTATTTTTGAAATCAGTGGGAGCATTTTTGGTTGTCATATAACCAGTATTTACTGGGAAAAAGCTGAAGATGCTGGATTTCCTGCAATGTGTAGTATGCAAAGAATTGAAATAATTCAATTTTCTAGCTTATTTTCTAATGACCATCTGGTTATTCATGTAGATGTGTAAAGTAGATGTAGTAGATGTGTAAGTAAGAATCAATAGTATTGGGGAGCCTGTGTGGCTCAGTGGGTTAAAACCACTGCCTTTGGTTCAGGTCATGATCCCAGGGTCATGGGATCGAGCCCCGCATCGGGCTCTCTGCTCTGCAGACAGCCTGCTTCTTCCTCTCTCTCTGCCTCTCTGCCTACTTGTGATCTCTGTCTGTCGGATGGAGAAATAAAATCTTTAAAAAAAAAAAAAAAAGAAAGAATTGACATTTTTAATTAAAAGAAGCAATACCATATTAAAAATAGTGACTGATTATACTTGATTATATAGGACCAAAGAAAACAGTTTCTCAGCCTTGTTTTGGCTTATAATAAAATTTTAAATGAAGTTTATATCAAGGATAGATAATCTGTCCCCTTTTTTTTCAATTATTTATTAAGTTTAGATTTCTGTCTCAGAAAAAGATAAAAGATTCAAGGAGAAGAATTGTTCATTCATATAGGTGGCTGGAGTTGGGCAGAGGGTACAAAAGACCCAAGCTGGTTAGTTTTTGCATCATATGTACAAACACACAGGATTTATGAATTAAAATTGCTCTCTATGTTTTCACCTAATTATTCTCTGGCACTAGGTGAACATACATGAAATCTTTCTGTTGCCCTTGTGTGATCTGAAGCAATTACAAATAAATATAAAATGTATTTGACACATGACTACAATCTTCCTACTGATATCAATGGATGACAAGTGTTTTACGTACGAGAAATTTTAAGTGCTTTGTCAGAGCAAAGCACCTTTTTGTAGAAGAGTTCTCACCCTTGAATTATCCTTCTCCTATTAAAAGGAAGACCAAGTTCACTTGCTAATTCACTGGAGGTCAACAAATTGGGGTAGGGAAGGCAGCAAAAAAGAAAAAGAAGCATGTGGGAACTAAGTAAGCCATTTCTCTGTTTTCACCCACCAGGCAGAGGCAAGAAAGAAGCCTAATATTTTGAATTTCATTGCAGTCCATTCTGCTCCAGATCACTGTGACCCATTTAAACTAGAAAGTACATATCTAATGACTAATGGAGCTGACTGGCTCCGTCTCTGGCTTTCTGCAAGCAGGTGATCAGAGCATGGAGACAATGGCAGTATCACCTGTGTGTTTTAGGCTTCTGTTGCACATTGTGCTACTGAGAGGGCAGGGACTAGAAATTGAAAAGAAGGACATAAAGCAGCAGGACTTCAATGTTTCCACTCCACAGAGCCTGCCAGCCGTATGGCTCTCCCTGTACCCAGGAGTGCACACATGCATGCATATACTCGCACATTTATTTCATGGGACCTCATTATTTCATTTTATTTCTGTTTATATGCATTAACAGAATCTAAGTTGTCTATAACCTTTCACATTTATTAAATTTATTATAGAAAATATTGAGAAATATTAATTATTAAATTGGTGGGGGGTTTTGTTTGTTTTAAAAATTGGGTCTAAATTAACAATGAAAAGACAAATAACTCAAGTGAGCCAGAAAAACAGACCATGAAGACAGTCCTGGGATCATGGAAGCTTTGATGGTTAAGATTAAAAAGGGGCTAAATATAAATTTCTGGGAGCAAGAATTTCCTGTCCCTTTCTAGGTCCTTCTAACTGGACTAAGAATTAAATTGACATGAGACAGACTAACAGGAGAAAAGCAGACTTAATTTCATACATATGGAGAATCTACATAGACATGGAAATCTCAAAGACAGTCAGGAAAAATGAGTATATGTATGTATGTATATACATACATATACTCATATATACATATACATACATATACATATGTATATACATACATATATGTCATCCTGAATGAAGGAGAAGGGGGAAGGGGTCTGGGACTTCAAAGGGAAGGAATCTGATTCACAGGGTAATACAAAGAACAGATGTTTGGTAATTAAGTAGATGTTTGCCCTACCATACAGATGGGTCACTCAGATAAAATTTGTCTCCACTATTAACCTTTATTCTGGAAAAGACCACCAATTTAGAATCTTGTATGCACTTAAGAGAGTGGTATTTTCTAAGAAATAGAAAGAGAAAGCAGAAGTTTCTCCTGAGCCTGCAGGGTTTCAGTTGCCTTCACTCAGAATAGCTTTCATACTAAAGTGGCCCAACTTAGGATGGCCTGCCCTTGTCCCCTATAATATCATGTAACTAAAGCTCTCTTCCAATGGCCAAAAAACATGAAGCTCTCTAAGAAGTCAAAAGACTTGCTTGAGATATGCAGGACCCTGAGGAGGGATACTGGTGGGACAGGAACTGATCATGATAATCCCACTCCAGGTCCCATCCAAACTCCGAGAAGATACATGGATACTCAAAGGAACAATTATAGTTTGGGAGAAAGAAATAGAAGACAACAAAAGGGAAGAGGTTGAGATTATAGTGTATATACTGTTTATGTGATATGTGGGTGATTTTTCATCGTGGCAGATGAAGTGGGCCTATTTAAGTCCCCTAATATTAATGTTTAACAATCTGTATTTATTTTAAATAATGCAATACGATAATAAAGTGTTTCAAGACTACTAGAAAATTTTCCGAATACTGACAATTGTAAAAGAATAGCTCATATTTGTGTCATGCTTAGCTCGCTTAGATCACAATGTTTGCAATTCTATTGATAAATAATGGTTCAGTGTTTTTAATGTAATATACTCTTTAATGGGGTTTTTTTGGAAGAATTGTTCCAGTTTGCTGTATCTATCTCACTGCTCTTTCTGAAAGGAATATGAGAATACATAAACATACATGAGAATATGAGATGATATTATATAAACATAAGATATCCACTGTTCCATCTCTAATTTTATTGAACATTTGGCTAAATAACAATATGTCATCCTTATTTGCAAAAGAAAATCCTGCTTTCCTAAGTCTGTGAAATTCATTCATATTGATCTAAAAATGTCTTTATAATAACAATATTGTATATACTATGTATATGCTATATATGTACATATATCAAAATAGGACAAAAGCAGCTTTTAAATGTGTGAATTCTGCACCTTTAAGACTCCCAAATGCTGGCACTTAGTATATAACTTTTTGAAAATTCCTGATGTGCCTTGGTATCCAAAGTTTCTAGAGGACTACATCTTCATAATCTAAAATAATAATTCAATCTGGAAGGAAATACAAACCTGTCCAGGAAATACATTCTTCGATATTATTTCTTTAAGAACTATTAAACAACATCCTGAGTTTCATGGGTTAGCAATATATTTTTTCGTACTTCTATTTACATGAAACTCTGAGAACAAATCCCCACTTACATTTACTATAAGTCATACTCCTTGTTCATCTGGGAGACGTGGAATACAGCAAAACATATGTTCAGATTTTCACAGGAGAAAGGAGATTGTAAAACTGGTGCTCAAACTATAAAAATGTAGCTAAAAAAAACCTTTTCTGAATTATATTTTCACAGACAGACTAGTTATTTGGGTGGTGGTAGGGAGGTCATTTTATTTTGTATCTTTAGAAAAATGTAACTTGTTCTAAGTAATTGTTTCCCTCTTCCTCTATACAGCTAAAAATCAAGAAATGAGTTGTGAATATATTTCCAAATTTTTGTGATAAAAAGTAGGTTGGATATATAGATATCTATATATACATATAGACATATATACCTATTCTCAGTTAAACAAACAGTAGGTTGACTTAGAAAAAGAAATGTTGGGCAAGGAAAGTAACTAATTAAGGACCTGAACTCAAGAGACAACTTCTCCTGGCCCCCACCCACCAGACAAGGAATTTCTGGGCCCTATGGGGCCATTTTAGAGGGCACTTCCCTCTCTCTTAATTGAAACACAGTCAAAGCCACATGGCCTACGAATCCCCACAATATGATATTGTCCTTCTTGGCTTGAACTTTTTGTTGTATACTTTCATAATAAGTTGAAATGTTTATAAGTGAAATCAGACTTCACATATTTATTGTCCTCCATCTGGCCCCACGAGCTAGCAACATTAAATCACTGATTCTTGTTGGTTTTTCATCCTGAAAACTTCCCACTCTTTTCCATTCCCTTACATCTTTCCTTGCAAGCTCATTGAAGATCCTCATTATTTCCCAGCCTGAGCAAATGCAAGTACAAGGCAGTCTCTTAAATGGCTTAGCTGTCTCCAGTCTCACCTGCATCCATCCATTTTCCCTGGGAGTACATTCCTATAATGCAAATTAAGGATAAATCTCTCCTGCTTGAAATTCTTCACTTTCTCCCTTCTCTGTGAATAACATTTTAACTCTTTTGTGTGGCATTCAGGTTTTTTCAGAAATAACTCAAGTTTATTTCTCCTGCATTCTTGTCACTTCTCAAGTTTCTCCAATTCTTGAGTCCAACAAATATAATAAGTCCTCAAAAGTGTCACTCTTTCATTTATGTCCTTTTGGGGGCAAATTTTTCCTCTGCTTGTCTTCTTCTTAGCCTAGTTGCCTCAATCCAAGTGAAGTCTTCCTGATTCTCTGAACCCTAATTTGGGTTGACATCGTTGCTTTGTGTCCTCAAAGCACTCTTTGTTTATATCTAGTAACCCTTTATGTATTGAATTTTCTATTTTAGAGGCCAAGAGCAGGCTGTCCCAAAATGCACAACCTTGGCGGGTAGGTAATTTCAAGCAGAAAACAGTCAAGGCCCAAAGAATAAGGAAGAAACTTTGATCCCTTCCCTCCAAAGCTGCCTAGAATTTAGATAGAGGACCTGCTTCAGAAAGAGAGCCATCACCAGAGATAACTACATTGTAATATGAACCCGGTATAGTGGACAGGGAGGAACCTAGCAAGGCCCCTTTAATCACTGTTCTCTAAGTCGCATTGTTTCTGAATGGTCCAACAAACATTTCATTAACAAACACTCACACATTCCCATCCACATGTGTTCCTGTGAATTTTATTCTTTCCCTTTGAGATTTTGCATGTTTGCCAGCGAGCTGCAAGTTACAGCGCCATCACACTGAAGTCCACTAAGTTCTTGTTGAACTGAGTTAAGAAAACTTCTTGACTTGCAATCCCGCAAGAAGCTCTTATGCCCAAACCAATTTACCTTATTTATTATAGGTTATATCTTAGTTTCAACTCCAATCTCTATGTCTGTCATAGTCTTATTTAAAAAAAAAAAAAAAGGCATTGCTGAAGTTACCTTGAGATTTGGAAAAAAAGGTGCAGCTCTAAAAGTTTATAGTCCAATATAGGTGAGGATTGGAAACAATAGCTTCTCCTTAGTATAACTTAGTGGATTTATTTATTTATTTATTTATTTATTTTTATGATATCCAGGGCAGCCACAGGCCGTCTAGAGGGTGCAGTGGCTATTCCTTGTCTGGCTTCAGTGGGAATCATGGCTCTCGCTGTCCTGTGCCCATTCTCATGTAGGTTTTTCCTGGGCTCTGTTGAAGTCCCGGATCCTCAGAGGTGAGACATGTCCTCAAAAAGCCATCCTTGTCACAAAAGAGCTGAGTAATGAGCTAATAGCAATGTCCTAGACTCAGTTTCCAGTCTGGATTGTGTGCAAACACTGCTCCAGCTGACCTGAGGCCAAAGGCCATACTTGATTCCCAGTCCAAATCACCCTTCATAATGTCCACCTAACTCAGTGATTCTTTAAGTAGTCCCCAAACCAGCACCATCAGTATCAATTGTGAACTTTTCCGAAATACAGATTTTGGATATTCTCCCAGATCGTTGAATCAGAACTTTGGGTTCCAGCAATTTGTGTCCTTAAAAATCCTTTTGAATGATTCTACATGCTAAAATTTGAGAACCACTGATAGAACTTTAATACTCTTAAAATTAGGTACTGAGGCTGAGGAAAACAAGAACTACACAGAGTTATTTTACCAGAGGGACATCGTTGCTTGTAAAACTTGCTTTCCTATGCCAGTTACCTGACGAGTTCCTATCTAAGTGCTTTTGATGTACAGAATCGCTTTTTTAAAGCTTTAATTTAGGTTTTTGTCCTTCTTAAGTTTGTGGTGCATTCTATCTTTTCTTAGAAATAATTGGAATTTTGACTCAACTAATCTATAACATGAGAGAGTAATTTGGGTGCTTACACTCTTCAATTCTGACATTAAAGTGAGCAGTTGAAGGCTTTGTCAACCCTGGGGTACATGGAGTTTCTCAAAGGGCTAACCCAGGCTCCTCAGAGGGTTGTTCTTAGTCAACAAACCCGAAACATCAGAATCTCTTGAGGCAATTAGAAGAATATCAGTTTCTTTACTCTACAGGAAATCTACTTCTACTTCAAAGTTTGAAGGTTAAGCTACAAAACCTTTATCATGAATATACTCTTGTCCTAATTCTCATGCCTACTAAAGTTGGAGGTTGTTTGACCAGAGAAATAAGTGGGAATTCAGACAGTTGTGGCCAACTTACAAAACAGCATTCTCAGGATTGTTTGGTGCAAAACCTGACAAATTAATCCGTATAATTGTCTGATACTGAAAATACTTGCACTTTCATGTGACTTAAAATATCTTTTTTTTCCTTATCCTGAGATTTCACCTTCAAAGAAATTGTATGCAGTGTCTCATTAGAGTCATTTTGTCAGGTATACAAAAGTGAAAAGCATGACTCAAGATTACAAAGATGTAGGAGTTGAAACAACTGCCACCTAGAGTTCTTCTATTCACAGGTACATCATGTGCATACACTAGTATATTAAAAAACCTCAAACTACACCTGTTTCTGACATGCTCAGTGGTAAGTCCTTTATATATCTGTACCTGTGAAAGCTGAGGTTAGGTGTTCAGAGTCTTAATTAATTACATGCAAGCAGTAAATTATGGGATACAGAAGAAAATAACAAAAAATATGTGCTGTTTGGAGATTTAAAAAAAAAAAACTACAAATGCCCAATGTTTAACCTAATTATACTCAGTCCTAGAGCAAAAGATGAATAACTATTAGTGAGTATTCTATGTACATAGAGGTGTTGTTCTTTTATATTGCCAAAAAGTTCTTGGCCAAGCAGCCCATTCAAAGCACGTTAGTCTAGATACCTCAGCCTTATAAATGTCTCAACATAAATATTTTATTTTTTTAACGTTTATTTATTTATTTGACAGAGAGAGAGAGATCACAAGGAGGCAGAGAGGCAGGCAGAGAGTAAGGGGGAAGCAGACCCCCTGCTGAGCAGAGAGCCAGACACGGGCTGGATTCCAGGATCCTGAGATCATGACCTGAGCTGAAGGCACAGGTTTAACCCTCTGAGTCACCCCCAGGCACCCCTCGACAAAAATATCTTAAAAATTAAAACATTTTAGATACAGTAGTTCCACATTCTTTTTTTTTTTTTTTAGAGAGTTAGAGAGAGAGAGAGAGAGAGAGAGAGTGAGCACAGGCAGACAGAGAGGCAGGCAGAGGCAGAGGGAGAAGCAGGCTCCCCGCCGAGCAAGGAGCCCGATGTGGGACTCGATCCCAGGACGCTGGGATCATGACCTGAGCCGAAGGCAGCTGCTTAACCAACTGAGCCACCCAGGTGTCCCCACAATCTTTTAATAGATATTTATCACATTTAACAGATAATTCTGAACATAGATATGTAGATACACATTTGCTTTTGCTTATTGACTTAACAATCATCATGAATACAACAGTACCATGCAGAGAGAAACAGAGGGACCCACTCAGGATCTTCTGAGGAATAAAAAAACCACCTGTCTCTAAACCACATAGTGCTGAAACTTGTTCGGTCTGCCAATCTGTAGTATAACTCAATATGTATAAAAGTAAATGTAGTCTTGAGTATTTTACTAGCAAATAATAGTAACAGTAAATTTTTTTTAAAAAACTATTTTGCTGTTTTACTAAAATACTAGTATTTTACTAGTAAAGCTGCTAATAACCTTGGTATTAACCCTACCATTTTCCTTCTCTCTTTCTATAGGTGTGTATACATAATTGTGTGTGTGTGTGTGTGTGTGAGAGAGAGAGAGAGAAAGAGAGGAGCAGCCATGGTAGTTGTAGTTACTTCCCCAGCTTTATGGGTTGCCATTTTGGCTGGCAGCAGCCTTGTCTTATTGTGGAAAGTCTCCACTCTAAAAGCCTTATTAGAATTACATGTAAGGTAGAACAATGGTTCTCTCATAGTCCTGGTTTTGAGATTTTGAAAAACGTAAAGAATATCAGTAGCTAGCGTTTATTTACAGCTTTCTGTGTACCTGGCATAGTTTTATGGTCTTTATAGGTGGTATTATATTTAAACCATATACAAGTATCCTACAATCTTATTAAACCCTTTTCTACAGATGAATCAACTGAAGTTTTAAGAGCTAATGAACATAGACTTGGAATATAAGCCTGGGTTGTCTGACTCAGGTTCTGGGCTTCTACCTTCTAACTTTTACCATGTCACTTCCCCAGAGACCTGAGCTTTGCATGAGAGTGTTTCACATGTAAGTGATTCTGTTAATCAGCAAATTTTGAAAACAAGAAAAAGGATTTTAAGTAAGGTCTTGAAAGGGCTTCCCCTGACTCAAAAATATGCACTTTAGTGCATTTTCAAAAGCCAACATTTGTTTTTTGGGTGTTTGTTTGTTTTTTTCCCTGCTTATGCCCAAATAGATTTGGTTATGAAATACCAACTGTTGTCTAGAAACTGTTCAAAGGTCTGAATTAACTGAAATTAGAGTATGCAAGGGGGTCATAAGGAGGATCTGGTTATGCTTTCTGTAAAAACAGACTCCCAGATAACATTCACATAATTCTACTCTGTCTGCAAACACATGAGATAAAACTAAATAGAACCTCCAAAGTGATGAGCTGATTGGAAAAAATTAACATATATTGTGTACTTACAATGTGTCAGGAAATGTATGTTTTACTGCTCTGATGAACATTATTTAAATTTCTGTTAGCCTCAGTTAACTCATTTATAAACTGATAATAACATTTTCTGCCTCAAAGAACTGTTGTCAAGAGTAAACCTACCCCAACGTACTACTTTGTGAGTTATTCATCCATAGTACACTTGAGTATAGGTTTCTTAAAAAGTCTTCTCTATTTGTAATCTTTCCATGGGCTATTGATACTCATACCGCATTGTTCAGAAGAAAAAAAGGTACAGAACGATTTGCAGTTGGGCTGACTTCAAAATAAATTTACTTTGGCATGTTTTATGTATTCTATATCAAATCAAGGTAAAACAAGATCTAGGCATAACAGCCTCTTCATTCTGATTGTCTCCATTTAGGCATTTGGTCAGGTAACATTTAACATGATAAAAAGCAATTCTGATTCAAAAGCAGCTAGTGAAAATCTGTTGTACATCTCCTGCCAACTCTTGGTGGCCATTTATCATGATGATTAGCAGTTCCAGGTACTTTCAGGAACTATCATGCTTGTCTGAGCCTTCATTCAGAATTTGAGCTCATTTCTGCCATTTAATACCACTAAACATCACCGAATAAAAGGAAACATTATGTGCAACTATTGCATGGAAAGCAAGAAAAATGATAAATGTTTCTATAGCTATAGGTTTGAAAGAAACAGAGCATGCTGAGATATGAACCCGAATAAAAGTAGTGCACAAATCCATTGCGCATCCTAAATTCTTTTCTCTAAAAGCAAGTGGATTAAAATACAAATGTGCAATAAGTAGTCAGGACACCACTCTCTTAACCAGCAGATTCAAGAAAGTGCACAGGAGGGTTAAAAGATTGTGTGTGCACATGTGCACACGTATACACATACACACACACATAATCAAAGTCATGTCTGTACCAATAAAATTCTCAGAAAATCACTACCAAAGGATATGACAAGAAAAGAGACCACCCCAAAGGGGAAAAGTTAGAACTTTGCCCACTTTACGTTAATTGCTGATGTTTTGAGGTTTTGGCAGGATGGGGACATAATTCACATGAGTATCCTCTCCTTAACATCAGCTACCAGATCACCTTTTCTCTCTATTCAACAGAGTCTGTATTTTCCTCTCTGGCACTCACTGACTGAGAACTCAATAAAGACAGTGTGCTTCTGGGATGGTTTTGCCCACAGGATGCCCTGTAGTAGTAGCTCATGTAGCCCCAAAACAGGTAAGGATGATAGACTGGCATCCATAAAGATAGTTTGGATGCACTGTGGTCAAGTTTAGAGAAAGTTTAATTCAATTTGTATCTCTCTAGAGTGTAACTATAACAAGATATGTTGGGGTTTTTTTCTTAGAAATCTTTAGGATTCTTTCCATTTAGATATAACTAAGGCTATTTCAAGATTACATTAAAGACTACATTATGCATTTCTTTATTTTTTAATGATTTGAAATGGTTTTAAAGTCAGTGAACCATGATGAAGTTTGCAAAATAAGGCATGTTTTTACTATTCTACTGTTTTGGGTTTTTTCACTCACCAATCTTTATGGTCTGAAGGAATTCTACATTAAGAAAATAAGAAAGCAATAAAGAGGTGCCTTAAAAAATAACTGCATTTGCAATTTGGAAGTGATAGAGGTTATAATACAACTACAAAATATAGGGAATTAAGAAACAAGAGCAAGTATTTATGAAAAGGAATCAAAAGGAGGGCATTTGTTGTGATGAGCACCAGGTGATGTATGGAATTGTTGTATCACTGTATTGTGCACCTGAAACTTATATAACACTGTATGTTAACTAACTGGAATTAAAATAAGAACTTCAAAAAAAAAAAAGGGTAAAAATTTTTTTTAAAAAGAATCAAATGAATATTTAGATATAAAAATATTACTGTTAATATAAATTTTCAATAGAGGACTTTTATCTATAACAATATTTGAGGTTTGATATTTAGAGAAGTTCTTGCTGATTCAGGAAAGAAAAAATGCTGGATAATGTTTCAAAATATTTTTTAAAACATGGCTGATAAAATAGTAGTAAAGAATACAATGCTAACCAGAATTCAGATAGCTCAGATCCAGGGGGAGTCAGCAAACACTGGAGTTAGAATTTGATTTGATTTGTTTACTTAGAGCTTGGGTTTTAACTAAAAACATACAAATATGGGGAGCAGGAGGTAAAGTCTGGGGTTTGAACAAGATTAAAGAAGATCAGGGACACATGGAATAAAGACAGAAGTCCCAAGCTACTGAGGTTTCTTGGTGAACTGGGAAAAAAATGTGCCTTGTAGGAAAGCTTTGCATACTAACTTGTTTCAGCCATGTCACTAGGTATAAAAAGGAAAAAAGAAAACTATTAAAAATTTTTAATTACAAAACCCGACCCAGACCCAGTGGAAATTGAAAATTAAAAACAAAACAAAACAACAACAGCAACAACAACAAAAAAAACGGCCAGATATAACATGATCTGGAGTTGCTAATGCCCATATATATGAAAAAAAAATGGAACACACTCCTCAAATATTTCCTCTGGAAATGAGTACACACACATACACACACACACACACACACACCACGGACTTGCACACACACACCAGAGGAGAAAAGCCATATTAAAGAAAGTCCTAAGAAATAATAAAATCCAAAATGAGATGTACTCAGACTAAAAGCAATAAAATCATCTGGTAAGCCAGAAGTCTTTTAAGCAACATATACAAAATACACATTATGTTTAAGGTTGTGAAAAATATTAAATATATGTTGAAAGATGAAGTATTTTATAAGCTTAAATGGAACTTCTAGATATATAAAATGTGGTAATTAACAATTCAATAAACATACTTAAATAGCAGATTAAAAAGAAACTTAAAAGTTTTGATACACTATAAGATATATTTGAAGAAATACTCAGAATACAGACCAGATAGACAGTGTAATCAGGAACTTGAAAGTGATATTACAAGTCATGAAGCATATGTGAGGAAAACCAATATATGAAAGATCAGAATGTTAGAAGAAGAGACTAGGACATAGCGAAGAGATAATATTTGAAAAAAAAATTATAAGTTTAACAAAAGACAAAAAAGCCCAGTGGATATCAACACAACAAATAAAAAGAGATTCATGCCTAGAGACTTATCAGAGAATACTTTGAAATCTGCCAGAAAGAACAGAGAATTACAAGTGAATCACCATTAAACCAACAGCTGACTTCTCAGCAGCAACAAAGAAAACCAGAGAGATGATTATTCTCAAAGTACCAAAAAAAAAAAAAAGAAGTGTTGACTAGAACAATGTGCCCCCAAAAGTATATTTAAGAGAAATTATTGATTAAAAACTTCACAGATAAATAAAATTAATAGTTTACCTCAAACCAACTCCCATTAAAGGGACTTAAAAGGTATTTGTAGTCACATATGAGAATGAGGGAAAATATCCCCACATGGAAAATCTGAGATTCAATAATGTAACGGTGAGCAAACTAAAGATGAAAATATTTTTTAGACCTAAAAGGTCTTTATGAAAGAATAACAATTGTTTTTATGAGATTTAAAACAAAGACAAAACCATAATACCAAACAGTAAAAATGCAAGCTGTTAAGGGTTGATCTAAGACAAAGAATTCTAAAGCCCTTGTATTGTTTGTGGATGTGAGTAGATTGGCAGGATGTTATTGATTCACCGATTGTGAGTTTTAAATATGTACTTTACAATTTCAGAGATAAACACTAATTGAACACACATAAATATGTAACTTCTAAACCAATAGATGGGGGACAAATGAAAATAGTAAACAAATATGTGAATCAAAATATAAAAGAAAAATCAGGAAAAAAGAAAAAGAAGCATAGAAAAAGTGAGATACATTAAAAGTACAATATAAGAGAGTGAAAAGGAGACTAATATGTTAGTAATCATAATAAGGGTAAATAAACTAAATTTACTAGTTAAGAGGCAAAGATTGTCAAAAAGTTCTTTTAATCCAACTATAATCTTTTTCAAGAGCCATTCAAGAACTATAAAGCCACAAAAGGGATGAAAGGAAAATGATAGGAAATACATATCAATCAAGAACTAAAGAATATAAAACTGGAGTAATTATATTAATACCAAAAAAAATGGACTTTAAGATAGAATCAACACCAAAGAAAAATAGTGTTGCTACCTAAGGAGAAAAGGTTTAACTTAATTTACCAAGAAGATAAAACACATTTAAACTTAGAATCATCTAATGTCTCAAAATGTATTTTATGAAACTGATGGATATATGAAAAGAAGTTTACAAATCCTACATCATATATGGGAACTATCAATATCTCCCTTTCAATTTTATAGATGAAGTGGGCCAAACAAAGGTTAAGTATAGAGGAATTAAAAACACAATTAGTAGCTAAATATTATTTACTTATGAATACATGTATTTATTGAACTTCTACTATGTGTATTATTTTAATCTTATTTTAGTCATATTTATAACATGCACTAGAACTAGAGTAATTTTAATGTATTGAATGAAAATAAGTGACATCATATGCAAAGACCACTACAATAAGTACAAATAGGCATAATATGCAGTTGAAAATTACAGTAGTTCCAAATAATTTAAATATTAAAAAAAAATAAAGAAATAATATACTATGGAAATTTTAAAATGCTGAGAATTTAAAGCTGTATGACAATAAAATGATATACCAAAAGTAAAATTTGGTTCTTTGAAATGACTAATAAAATAGGCAAGCTTCTATTGAGATTGAGGAGAAAATAAAAGAACATCAAAAGAACATCACATATCAGGAATGAAATAGGTATGTAGGTACCTATACATAGAGAGTAAATATGATAATTTACAAAGAACTTCCAGAAAGCCTGAAGTATCTGTAAACAATAAAGGAGTTGACTCAATATTTTAAAATTTTCTGAGAAAAAAAATTCAACCTAAATAGTTATGAAATTATTATTATTATTATTATTATTAATTATTATTAAATTTGATAAGTATCAAATTTAAAGGCAGAACCTTTTCAGTCCGGTGCAAACCCGTCCTGACAGAAGAGGGAGGGGACAATTTGCATTCCAATCCTTTTCTCAGGTTCGATCTCTGGGGAAATCCAATCAAAGATCCTCTTAACTTCAAGGCACACAAGTTAAGACTGCTGCCATAGCCTGATTTTGTTCCTTTCTTGTCAATTCCCTAGCCATTCTTTTATGGAAATTTTTTGCAGTCAAAATTCTTAATGTTGCTTGATGAAGCCCAGACCTTAATTCAACTAGTGAAGTATTCTCTTCTTCCTGTGATATTAAGCATTATTTTCAGGATTGCTACAAACAGGAATCCCTACCCCCCCCCCCCCCCCTGCCAATCTTCAGAAGGATCTACGTAAGGGTTTGCTTTACTTTATGGTGGCCATCAGCACCATCTCTGATGCCCCTTCACCAACTTGGTCACAGCCCTTGTGTGCCTCGTCTCCATCTTAAAGATATTTGAGGTCTCACACAAGACAAAGAAAACTGGGTTCAGTGAATAGAACCGAGTACTGCCAGATAATCTTTTATTTCCATGTGTTTGCATTCAGGAAAACACAGAATGACTGACTCGCAATCTTTTATTTAATACTTTGTTCTTTCACAAGTTTCAAAGATGGCCAATACAAAACAGTCCTCAAAAATTAGGGCAGAGGTAAGGGGAGATGCAGCACAGTTCTCGTTACTTAGATTTGAATACAGAGTTACTTTTCAGTAGCTTTTTCAGGTACCACTGCCAACAAGGGGGTGCAGATAGAAGGATGAGGATGATACAATCAAATACAATTTGTAAATACAGCAGATACTGCTAACCCCCAAATCTGTCATTTCCTTTAATAACCAAACTCCTGAATTCTAGATGAGAACGTACCATTCAGAGTCAAGACAAAATTTCTCAACATGCATTGCTAAGTGTGGACCTATAGCTCAATGCTGAGCCGAGCAATGGGAAAAGAGATCGCTTGCCCTAATTTTTTTCTTCTCACCTTTCTGGTAACTGTGTGGACATCATGGTGGGAACAGGAGCATCTGGAACTATGAAATAAAAGATGCATTTTTAGTAATTCAGCAAGATAGAGGGATTTTTTGCATCCAATATAAACAAGCCACTATAACAGCCCTGAATAACACATCCGTACCCAGAGCAAAACTTCAGGGGCGTCTGGGTGGTCAAAAGGTATATACATGTTTAACTTGAATAAATAATGTCACATTTTCCTTCACAAGTGTTGTTGTAATTTGCTTTCCCACCAGCATTAAATAAAAATTTCTAACCCCCTACCTTTCTTCTTAAAATCAGTGCATCATCAAATATCCTTACCTCTGCCAACATGATAGTCAAAAATTGGGGTCTCCCTATGTTAGTTATACTTCTCTTATTACAAGCATTCTTGACATCATAATAAACCATTGATGTTTCCTTTTCTTTTTTTATATGTCTTATCCAAGTTTTAATTGAGTCATAGTATTATCTAATTGATTTCTAAGAACTCTTTCTACATTAAGGGAATTCTCTCTCTTTCTGTAATGTGAGTTATAAATAACTTACCTATTGGTCATTTGTGTTTTGATTTTTGTTTATGGTATTTTCTTTTACATTTTATCAGTTTTAAAATGTCACCTGGTAATATTTATCAGTATGTTTTTATGAATCTTTAGTTTAATGTTCTATCTAAAAATTCTTTTCAACTTTAAGATTATATAAAATATTGTATTTATTTTCATAAATATTTTTTAGCTTTAAAATAAAGAATTAGGGACACCTGGGTGGCTCAGTGGGTTAAAACCTCTGCCTTCATCTCAGGTCATGATCCCAGGATACTGGAATCGAACCCCGCATAGGGGTCTCTGCTTGGCGGAGAGCCTGCTTCCCCCTCTCTCTCTCTGCCTGCCTCTCTGCTTACTTGTGATCTCTGTCTGTCAAATAAATAAATAAAAACTTAAAAAAAATAAAATAAAATAAAGAATTATTACAAATGTGTTATCTTACTAACAATGAGACAGGAACTATGGAAGTTATTTAGTGCTATTATTAATATTTTCAGTTCTCTCTAGAGGCACAGGCTAGAATTGTATTTCCCTCTTTCTTTGAATTCAGATATAGTAATAGTACTTGCTTTGTCAAAAAAAATGTGAAAAGTGTCATACATCCCTTCCAGGTAGAAGTTTTAAGAGTCAGTGTGCAATTCAAACTGATCTCTTTTTCTTCCACTAGAATTGTTTTTATTTCTCCACAGAGAGAAGCTCTTTGGATAGCTTGGGTCCTAGAAAGGGAGTGAGTTTACCATAGAGGGGAGATCTCCATTCAAATCACAATGAACCTGTAATATGAATAAAAAATAACCTTGTTATTTGTAGACATTGACATTTGTGGTTTGTTTGTTACCACAGCATAACTCAACCAATCTCACTGAGTATAACAGCTGGTATCTAGAAGTGGAGAACTGCATCACATTCCACCACCCCCAAAACCATTTAGAGCGTGTGGCAATGGTTATATGGGCTTGGAAGTGACCACCATGGAGACTGTATCAGAGACTGGAGACATGATGAACCATGTTATGACTTGATAAAACACTTAGCGATATTGTTGCTTTTGGAAGCAGATCATGCATCCAATGAACTTTCAGTCGCACGGCAAGACATTGATTAACTAAATGTTTCACTGTGCCTTCTTTATTGCTTATTACATTTGACAAAATTTGTAAGAATGAGCTGGGATTTAAAAAATTAATGTACTGTGTTTAGATCAAGTGGATTTGATTTTCTTACAAGTGCTCAGAATTATTTCCTGTATAATAAATAAATAGCTTCATATTAAAAAAAATAAAATGGCCAGTTTGCAATCAATAATGAAAGTGAATAGAGTTTACAACTCAGGGACTTGTAAGTTTTAAACTGGCAATTCCTCAACCCCCAAAAGTGTAAGTTAAATGTGAGCAATATTTTAAGAAAAGTCAAATTAAGTCTTGCCATGGAGATTTAGCTGTCAATCTCACTGTTAAAACTCTGAATGAATAAAAGTATATGGAAGTAAAGGTGTGGCAGGAAGTAAATTCATTCATTTGGATAAATGTCTCAAGGAGATGAGATATAGGCTCTCCTCTTCAAATAACATAAGTGTAAAACACCCCAGTTCATTTAAGAACGAAAGTCATGGGAAGCCTGGGTGGCTCAGTTGGTTAAGAGGCTGCCTTTGGTTCAGGTCATAATCCCAGCATCCTGGGATCGAGTCCCACATCGGGTTCCTTGCTCAGGAGGGAGCTTGCTTCTCCCTCTGCCTCTGCCTGCCACTCTGTCTGCCTGTGCTCGCTCGCTCTCTCTCCCTCTCTCTCTGACAAATAAATAAATAAACTCTTTAAAAAAAAAAAAAGAAAGAAAGTCATGAGATTGAAGCCTGTGGATGTATCTGTTGGCATATAGAATTAACTAGTGCCAGATAAGTAAGAATCTTATTAAGTTTTTAAGAGTATTCTATTGCTAAAGCAACCTCAAGTGTGTGGGAGAAATCATCCACGATTGTTAGACATCACTGGTCCACCGCCATCTACCAGGCTGACAGAGAATTCTGCTCAGTCTACAAGGAGGGTGCATTCCCAAATGCCCACGATACGTGTGATCTAGAAGACAGTGAAAAAGGAAGAATCTCACCACAAGCAAAGCCAGGGACAAAGGACAACAAGAGAGAAGGCCATTCCTTCCAGGAAGTGAAATCAAGACCCAATCCTGGAATAAAATATCCTTCAGAATATCTTCTTTGCAGTTTCAGAAACATCTAAATAAATACCAGTGTCTGCTGGGTGTCTCAAAGTTGTGCTTTCCGACAAGAACGCTTATTGTCATTATCATATCCCTGTTTCATTATTATACATCGGGTGTATGTGACAGACAACTTGCCTCTTTCATCTATGGGGAGAACCTGTGAACTAAATTGAACTAAATTTCATAGGTACCACACCCAGAGCTCCTGTAGTGACTACAGGGCATGTTTTCATCAGTTCAAGCTGTTATCCCAGAACACCATACATTGGATGACATAACAACAGATTTCATTTCTCACAGTCCTGGAGGCTGGGAAATCCAAGATCAGATCATCAGCAAACTCAATGTCTGGTAAGAACCTGCTTCTCAGTTCATAGAAAACCATGTTCTTGTTGTATCCTCTCATGGCTAAAAGGGAGAATTCTGGTTTCTTTAGCCCCTTAGAAGGGCACTAATCCTATCCCCTAACATTCCATTCTCACGACCTAATTACCTCTCAAAGACCCACCTCTTAACACCATTACTTTGGGGGTTAGGATCTGAAAATATGAATTTTGAGGGGATGGAAACATCCAGTCTATAGCAGGGCATAATCCAGAGTTCCTGAACTTTCCAGCTGATGACATTACTAGAAGGTGCTCTTGGGTAGTTACACTTGGCAGTGTGGATGAAGATGGTTGAGAAGAAAGATAAGGAAGGAGTCAAGGTGTTTTTCCCAAAATCTTTACAGTTTTCCACTTCCAAGCACGTGTAGGGTTTTATTTTCTTATTCTCTACCTTAAAAGCAAGTGCATATACTTTGGCTCAAGACATGAGAATAAAGGTGACGATCTGTCACTTTGCTCAGAAGCTTAAAGAACTGAGGCATAATATGCCGCCATCTTCTTTTTATCTTGCAGCTTTCTGGCAATTCTGGAAACGTGAAGTAGGAACATCATTTAGCTGAGTACCTGAATATGAGAATATGATGTAGAGCAGTCCCCATCTAACCGACAATGCACATGTAGCTTAAAAAAAAAATCTTCCTTTTGATTTTTTAAGTCACTGATATGTGGAGATTGTTTAATAGTGCAACAGATCTTTGCTGCTCCTGACTTGTTTTTCATTGATGGCAGAAGGGCTTAATACTACTTACAGAAAAATTTGCTTTTTCCTCTTTTGTTTGTTTATCACATATTACATTCCTGAAAATATCTGATCTTGTTTCTGAATTTTCTATTCTATTCCATTAATGTATTATTCATTGAAAACTACATTATTTAAATTATTATAGCTCTGTGAATTTTAATATCTAAAATAATAGCCTACCATCATTACTCTTTGTATTCAAAATTTGTCTGGTTTTTCTTGCTTGCTTTTTTTTTCCACATGAAGTTTACAGTTTGTTTTATTAAAAATAACAACAAGGGGCCCCTGGGTGGCTCAGTGGGTTAAAGCCTCTGCCTTCGGCTCGGGTCATGATCCCAGGGTCCTGGGATCGAGCCCCGCATCTGGCTCTCTGCTAAGCGGGGAGCCTGCTTCCTCCTCTGTCTCTCCCTCTGCCTACCTGTGATCTCTGTCTGTCAAATAAATAAATAAAAATAAATAAAAAATATAACAACAAAAGCCCTGTGTGTATTTTTGTTTGTGTGTTAACTGATAAGTTTATTATCATTCTTATATTCGCTATCATTTTTGCTTTGCGATTACTAATTGTTAAGTGTAAAATTATAACTATCATATAGATTGACTGCTCCAGTTATTTTGAAGATGATTCATGTGTATACAGGGTACTTATAACAACTATTCCAACAGAATATATGTATTAAGATGGGTACTATGATTTAATCATTGTAGTGTTTTAGTAAAAATTGTGTCACTTTCCATGAAGCATTTACAAAATTCTCATTTTGTCCCAACATACAGCAGAATATGATCAATCAAAGGAGAAAGCCCTGTCCTAACATACATTTACAAAAAGCTATTCACTTCCTAGCTTAATGGTTAAGAGAGAAGACTGTAGAGCTAGGTTTCCTAGATTCTAATCTAATCTAATCTAATCCCAAGATTCTAATCTAATCTAAGTTCCTAGATTCTACCTTGTAACTTCAGGCAAGTTATTGCACTTACCTGTATCTCAACGTCTTCATATATAAATAACACTAATTCTGAAAAAAAAAAAGCCCACACAACTCACAATAATGCATAACCTTATAAAAACTTAGTTCATCAGAATTAAAGAAAAATAAATATAAAATCTTTTAGAAAGGAAAAAGAAAGCACAGATCACATAGAAATGACAGACCTCAGACTGCTTTGAGCTTTTCAATAGCAACACTGGAAACTGGATGCCAATGAAATAATGCCTTAAGTATTCTGAGGAAAATTATTTTCAAGTTGGAGTTCTAAACTGGACTAAGCATTCACCACATATAAGAGAGGCATAAAGACATTATCAGATACAAGGACTCAAGAATTTTATACCTATGTACCTTTATCCAGGATGATATGGGAAGATTTATTTCATCAAAATGAGGCCATAAAATAAGACAGAGAAAGGAAAGAAATTTAGTGAAGAAGGGATTTACTCTGGAAAAGAACAAAAGAAAATCTCCAGAGAGGTGAAAGAAAAACCCGGGGAAGTCATCCCTTTGCTTGCCTCTTCAGAAAATTCAGATTGGGTGCAGAATGTCAGGGCACCAGGAAGGATATTTTCTGGGGAGAAAGTGGACCTGACGCATCATCTGGTGTGTTTGGTCTCATTGAGAAAGTCTTCAGAGAGTTTGCAGATCAGCAACAGTTACAACAAAACCTCAGTAACTGAAAGATCAAAGCCATTATGATTTCCAGAGAGGAGAAAAAGTTGTACGAGAAAAAGACACAATATAACCCTATGGCATGTGATTGAGCTAAAAGTTGATTTACAGTTGAAATGAATATAGATTTAACAAAAATTGTGAAATAAATGCATTGAAAGCATGGAAAAGAACTATTTGTGTGTGCATACGTGTGTGTAAATTTTTATGTTCCTTAAGTAGGAAGTCAATAAAGCATGACAAAGTAGTAAAACCAACAACTGTCCATACATTTTTTATTTTGAAACATAACAATAACTGCAAGGAAAAAATAGTTGAAATCAGTTGCTTTGTAGAGAGAAGATACTAAGGATAGGAAATGAGATAGGAGACTGCTCTTTTGTTCTTATAAGCTATATATTATTTGACCTTCAACAAGGTATATGTGTTATTTTGATAAATATCCAAATTAAAATTATAAAACTAAAACTGAAATAATAATGATTTTTTAAAAGAGAAAAAATCTGTAAATGACACTGCTTATGCAGCTTAAAAGATATTCTCTTGGTTAGAGAAATGACCATATCTGTAGGTAAAATAAAAAGTACAATTGGAAAAACTAAATTATAAAAAGAAGGGGTAAGTCCTGAAATGATTACATGAATTAACCAATTTACCCTGTCACAGAATGTACACAGTGACACTCTAAGGGCCAAGCAGGAAACAAAGCACAGAAAAATAACTGAAATTTACTAACTTATAAATAATGTGTATATTTGTCACATATAAATATGCATATATTACATTTTGTTTTACCTCATACCAGGAACAAGGATATAATTTCACTTTAAAACAACTGAAAGAGATTAGGTTTGTGAAATAAAAAATAAAATTTTAAATCCTAAGACTTTTGAAATGTAAATTCAATTTCAACAGTAAAACAACTGTCATCTTGTTTGACATTTAAGAAGAGAACAATTTGTTAATTTTAATTTTTGTCTATTACTATGAAATTAGTCACCACCCAAATGAATCATACGTGAAAGTAAATACAGTGTTGATTGTCCATTAAAAATCAGGACATTTTTAGATAATGCTTTGTCCACAGTTCTCTTTTTAAGTCAATAATTTATTAAACTGATGCATGCAACCTTCATTAGTGACCATTATCATATTAGCGCTGTATTTTCTGAATAGGAAAGAATAATCCTTCATGCTTCTGCTTGCTTTTTTTTTTTTTTAAGATTTTACTTATTTATTTGACAGACAGAGATAACAAGTAGGCAGAGAGGCAGGCAGAGAGAGAGGAAGGGAGGCAGGCTGCCTGCTGAGCAGAGAGCCCAATGCAGGGCTCAATCCCAGGACCCTGGGAGCATGACCTGAGCCAAAGCAGAGGCTTTAACCCTGAGCCACCCAGGCGCCCCTCTGCTTGCCTTTTTTTCCGCAAACTAATCACTGATTTTGGGTGCTGTGGTCCCAAGGTTAAAAAGTTAAATGAGTGGGAGGTGCCTGGACAGCTCAGTTGGTAAAGCATCTTACTTTGGCTCTGGTCATGATCTCAGGGTCGCTTTAATCATCCTCCTTGAGCCCCACCTGGAGCCAGGCCCTGAGCTCCCCCCTCAACCCCTGAGTGGACACTCAGCAGGGAATCTGCTTGTCCCTCTCCTTCTGCCCCTGTCCTGCTGCTTGTGCGCTCTCTCTCTCTCAAATAAATAAATAAAATCTTTTTCAAAGTTAAATATAACAAATGCTACATAGCAATATAAACAAAATTGTTAAGGTTTACCATTTATGAACAATGACAATTTAAGAATATATAAATATATACATAAAATAACTTGTTTTTAGAGCTATAAATATATATATAGAGAGAGATCCAATATTTGTTTTAATATTGCACTAATTTTGTCACTCCTGAACATATTTATTCACACAAAGTTGAATTTTTATTTCTTTCCTGTTTTAGTAAAATTCTTGCTCCTTTTACATTGTAGCAAATGAACTGGCTGCAATTATGATGTGCAAGAAGAGTAAAAGCAAGAACATGTCACATTGCTGTGGTACAACTGCTTCAGCCTGATGCCTCAGCATACTGGAAGAAAAACAAATGAGGCAACTGAGTTATCTAGATACAATCTTTAAAAGTAAGCTTGAGTTCATGATCAAAAAAAAAAAATAGACTTAACTATTCTTACTTATTTCACCTTGTAGGACATGGAAAATCGACTCAGAGTATCTCTACACAGTGAGCATAATGTAGAGAAAATTTTTTGATTTTTTGGAATATACTAGTCAACTCAAACAATAAAACCCAAACATTCAATTATGAGATTACCTACTATTACCTAAAAGACTATATGAGATGCACCGGAACAGAGTATGTCTATTTCCCTGAGTAGGTGAAACAATCAGGAAAGAATAAATTGCTTAATGACATCACTATTCCAAACATAACAGTTCTCAACATGTCTCCTTTCTCTCACATAACTGCATTGCCGAACTCCAACTAAGTTTGTTTTAAGTATTCTCTTACTGAGGAATACTTTCAGTTTCTTTTTAAAACAAAAAAGGGGTAAGGAAATGTGAGTTCAAATTTTAGAAGAAAGATTCCATTTCATTGTTACTCATCTCAAATCAACACTTGACCTCTAACTGTTATTGACATAGGCAATGGCTATTAAAATCCCAAAGAATAGTAGGTGTCCTATGAGAAGAAATCTCTAATTTAGAAATCCACTCTGTTCATTAGAACCCATAGTTGTTCAGATATCCTATTGATATCTGGTATCTGACCTTTATTGGATCCTTTTTGGGGGAGAAGTGAATAAAGGACTTCTTCTCACATATGCAAAAAATTAAGTGGCTGCACAAGTTTACCCTACAGCTATCTTCACCTGACTCAGAAAAATTTTAAAAAGCAACCTGTTTGGCCCATTGATAACCATTCCTATTAGACTTTATGTACATTAAGAGCAGTTATTCTTGACCTTGGCTGTATATTGGAACCATACACACCACAGTGACGCCATGGCTCCATCCCAGGCCAAACACAATTTTTAGGGGTTAAGCCCTAGGAACTTTTTTTTGTTTGTTTTTTAACTCTTCAGGTTAAAATCCTATATACATCCAGATTGAGAATGCTGATTCAGAAAAATGTTTAATTAAGATATTTTGGATAATATGTATGAAAGCAAGCCAAGGTACTCCACTCTCACAACTTGGGTAAAATTTTAATTTTAATTAAATTCATATGTTTATAACTTATATTAGATATATTTTACCAGCACTAAGATAACTTACATTTGCGAAAATTACCCTCAAAAAGCAGAAAAAGGACTCAGTAGTTGTTAATAGCTCTGTTCTGATCTATCTATTACTCCAGATAGGCTAGTTTTTTCTAAGGTAACAAATAATCCAACTTGAAATAACAAAGCTTATTTCTTGCCCAGGTTACATGTCTATTGTGGGCTGGCAAGGGACTTTGTTCACTGAGTCAGACAGTGACCCAGGTGGGACAGATTCACTGAGACAAGCTTCCCTAATCACAGAAGGGGAGAGAAGAGTATGGCTACATGGTGGCTCTTAAATTACACCCAGAAATTGGATGGAATCACATATCACACCTCCCTACATTTCCTTGGCAGAGGCAAGTGACGTGACTGCAGTTGGTTGCAAGCATGTGCATGACATAGGTCCGACCACGTGTTTAGAACAAGAGAACTGGCATTTGTGAACCATCCTGACTACTAGCATTCTACTTGACCTAGTTCCACAATCCCCAGTGGGGAAGGTACCGGAAATGTGGAGCACAGTCACCAGACAAAATAGCATTCCACACAGACTGGCTAAGCACTAACATGTACTGGGACTAAAACGCGCGGGAGCTGAGGGGATATCAAACAGAAGGTAGGTAGGTGCTAGGGAGCAGCCTTATCTGCAGGAAAATAAAAATTAAGGTGAAGAAGCGGTGAAAGGCCCAAGGTATTGTAAGTTCTTGTAGAGAGTCATATTTCACTACGCTTACCAAAGTGGTCATAAATTCAGGAGAACCAAGTGCCAGATACTTTTCTTGGGTATTTTAGGTGTTTTAAGGTACATAATTCTCACAATGATCCTATGAGGTATGAGCTACTGTTATTTCCTTTTTAAGATAATGAGACTGAGGGGGACCTGGGTGGCTCAGTGGGTTAAGCCTCTGCCTTCGGCTCAGGCCATGATCCCAGCATCCTGGGATCGAGCCCCACATTAGCTCTCTGCTCAGTAGGGAGCCTGCTCCCCCGTCCTGCCCCTCCTCTGCCTGCCTCTCTGCTTACTTGTGATCTCTGTCAGTGTGTCAAATAAATAAATAAATAGTCTTAAAAAAAAAAAAAAGATAATGAGACTGAGGCATTGAGAGACAACTTCCAGAGGTAGTGACCTCATAAGAGGCAGAGGTAGGACTGAAGCCAGGTTGTCTGGGCCCTGAGTCCTTACATTAACCATACACTATGTGCCTAAGAATGGCAGGGTTTTAGTTCTGTAACTGGTCAAAGAGTTACCCAATTCAAGATTTCCATGTCACAGGTAATATTATTAAACAAGAGCTAAACTGAAAAAATCCAAAGTTCATTGATACTCTAGGATTTTTCCATTACAGCTTCAGTCCATTTAGTGGTGAAATATATATATATTTTTTGAAGCTATTGGAAGACATGGCCTTCCTACAATTAACCTAGGGTTCATGAGGTGCTGCCGTTCAGTCTCAGGGCACTTCCTTCAAAGCTGCTAGGTAGGCCCCATAAAAGGGCACCTGCTTGAACATGTGAGTGAGGGAAAACACAATCGGTGTTCTATTTGCCAAGACCTGTGACCCGGGTTATTAAAGCCAGAGAAAGGGATGTACTTTTCTAATTTTAATAGAACAAGGTTTCTTAGCCTCAGTATGTGATATTTTAGCTCTGATCATTCTTTGTTTTGGAGAGCTATCCTACACATTGGAAACACCCTTGGCGTCATTCCATTGTATGTTGGTAATATTCCCTCACCCCTAGGTATGACAAGCAAAATGTGTCCACATATTGCCACATGTCCCTGAAGTGTGTATGTGTGCTAGCGTGGGAGAGGGGGATGCAAAATTGTTGCAGGTGGAAAAGCCCTGCTACCAGAGCTCTGTTTACCACGCCGCGTGCCCCCGAATCTCTCTCTCCCTGCAGAGCTGGTACTTTTTTTGTTAATCATACAAAATTTTTGTAAAAGCTGGCAGAGAAATTATCTTTCTTTAAATTTCTGTTGGCTGCTTCTCAACAAGGCCCATGGCAGCATTTCTAACATTTATTTCCTAAAACAAAAAATAGACATCCAGAAGATTAAATAAGTTCAAAAGGAATGTTCTCTTCAACATAATGATGAGCGTTGGAAGACTTACAGGATGCCATCCCTTAGAATGTTCATGCAGACACATGAAGACATGTGTGCAAGAATGTTCTTCATAGCTGTGATTGCAATATTGAAATATTGAAAAACAACCTCATTTCCCATCCATAAGGAAGTGGTTAGGCAAAATATAGTACATTCTTAATATGTAAAATGGAGTGTCCATTAAAAAATAGATATATATTTCTGATATAACACATTTGATAGAATGTGAATTGAAAAACAAAGGTCAAGCAACATATATAATCTGATCCCACTTATGTGTAAAATATATATTATTTATGTGCTCAGGGAAGTGTAGAGGGAAATGTCTAAAGGAGAATGAAATTAGTAAAGAATGAAATGAGACGTAAGTGCGTGTGTGTACGTGTGTGTGTTTAAACACATCATACTGCTTAGTTTTTGTATTTCAAAGTAATACAATAACATAATTTCACTAAACATTCTCCAACATCATAACAGTATCTGTGTGGGCTAGAAGGCAAACAGTTCTACAGGTTATTTAGAAAGGCCTTATTTAGTGATCATGAAATAATTATTATTTTAAAGTTTAATAAAACATGAAAGCTTTACATTTTTCATCCTATGAAGGAAATGGACATTCAATCATCACAACTAACCAAGGGATATTTTCTAGAGTTACAGTTTTCAAAGATGGCTCATTGCAGTGGCACTTTAGCTTTCTTTTGCTGATAAAAATGAATTTTGAAAAAAAAATGAATTGACAGGGGAGGCCTGGGTGGCTCAGTCTGTTAAGCATCTGCCTTTGGCTCAGGTCATGATCCCACGGTCATGGGATCTAGGCCCCCCATCTGGTTCCTGCTCTGCGGGGAGCCTGCTTCTCCCTCTGCCTGCTGCTCCCCATGCTTATACTTTCTCTCTCTCCCTCAAATAAATAAATAAAATCTTTAAAAAATGAATTTTGCTCACTAAAATTATAGAAGATATGGAAATTTATTTTACTTTATTACAGTTCCAGGTAATTTTTTAAAATGTCATTCTGACAAATGGAAGAGGTCAGTTTCTAAGTGAAAGTATGATAGAAGTGACCAGCATACTATATATATATATATACATATAAATATTAATATAGTATTTAATACTAGACAAAGAAGACTAAATTGGGCTCTAAAATATGGTTAAAATATATGTTAAATGAAATGTATATATTATTTATCTTTTAGTGGATTATTATTGCATATGAGGAGAGTATCAGTAAACTATAAAATTTTCTTCTAATTCTATTATCAAGTATTTTTTTTTGCAAAATTATTAACGTATGATAATTGGTACCACAATGCTTGGACAAATGAGTATTTATTTAAATAATAAAGTAGTTTCATTAATAAGGCTCATTCAAGGTTAAATTTTGGAAAGTAGAAGAGAGCTTCTTTTCTTCTGTATGTTTTATACTTTCCATGAACAAAAACAGCTTATCATTTTTCCATTCCAACTTGTTTACATTGGATGGGCACAAAATGATTTTATTCATCTGGGATTTCCCTCTACTTGGTAGTCAGTTAGGTCATCTGGCTTCTCCCTATTCATGGAGGGCTGTCAAAAGGCTGCCCCTTGAGACTGTGGTGAGTTCTCTCTTCTGCTTTCCCTCATTTTGGTTCTATCTTGTTAGCTCTGTCAGCCTTGAAAAGGCAATGCAACTATGGCTATGCATATGTTTGTCTTTCTGTATAACTCGAGGATACTATTGGGAAAACAGAGTTCACATATTCTGTTTCTACTTCAATTAACAACTATATTATAAACTGACAGATAACTTATGAAAAATAAGGGGTTATGAAAATAATAGCTCCAGTGAATGGGTTGCAATTAGAAGCTTATCAATGCCCACTTTTGTTATCATTCTGTGGTGCTCTGAAAATTCTGTAATGTAATTAATATTTCATACAATTCACAGCCTCTAAATGAAATTTTGCATTTACATCAGTGGGCAAAAATTAATTAACAATCATCAACAGACTGCGTACGAATGTCTTGTTTACACAAAGATTATTGTCCAACTCAACTTGAAAAAATAATTACCTGCTACACGCTAGGGAGAATCTTACATTGTTATAGAGACCTCCACATGGATGACTTTTTGAGTAAATTATTGTTAAACAAACTGTTGGAGAGTTGAAAACCCTTGTCCCACATGCAAGAGCAATTAGGAGAGTTAATGGAAATTCTGTTCAGAGTGCTGGAGGGGAATACAATGTGATGGTACCACCACAATGAAGAAATGAAGCAACGAAGAAAGGGTAGAAGTGTCTCTGCAGTAGCCTGGCATGGTGTTATCACTCTCTTTTTATTAAATTAGATTTATTCTTTAGATATAATCAAGTAATCATTATGTATTGCCTCTAAGCTTCTTAATCATTCAATATTACACAATCTATTTTTTTTCAAGCAAATGTTGTCTCCTTAAGATGGAACTACTATTATGAATGGCAAATCTAACCCAATGCAAATTTGCACACTGCAAATTTTTGTGCACTATTTTCCTAAGAACATATCAAAGAACCAAACTAAATATTTTCTAGAATATGACAGTGGGTAGATAGATGGGTAGATGGATAGAAAGACATAGACAGACGGACAGACAACAGATGTCTAGAATGCTGGCCACATAGATGATAGGCTGTTTCTACTTTCTTCAAGACAGCATCCTAGACTTAACAAGCAAACTGAAGATGGAATCACCAGAAAAAAAATCATAGATTCTCATTGCACAGTTTCATAATTCCTTCTCCTGTTATACCTAGAGAAATAAAACTCACTAAGCACCATATCGCTGATGTATGCATGAAAAAAAAAAACACACTTCACTGTACTAAATCCTTCAGTTCTGTTAATCTTTTTAATCTGGTTCTTAAACATTTGGCAATTGAATCTCTCTGTTTAAATTTATGTACTTAATCTCCTATGGCTAATGTCTCCAGTAGGAACTTTAAAACTGAAAACAATATCTATATTTTCTTAAACATTGATCTTTGAAGTAGTTGGGTATAAATCTGATTCCCCTGTGAATTTGCAGTCATCCATTCTAAAGACTTACAATATCTCAAAAGCATACTTATTCTTTTGTGAACATCATTATAGGATTCTCTAAGACCTTACCTTTGAACTCACAAGATATTGTGTTCCATGTGTACTGCACAAATGACTCTCAGACTTGTAGTCAGAGTTAGTAAAGTCTGTCCCTTGAGCTTTGGCATATGCGGATGTAGTTGTGTAGTGTTCATAACATCATTCAGGCTCTGTCTAGACTTTCTGTGGTGGAAGCATTAGAAAATAATTCTGACCTTGAGTCCAACCAATCAGCCACAACTAATTTACATGACAGTGTAATTATAGGCATCCATGAGGATTAGTTGTTCCAATTACAACACCGTGTAGATATGCCAAGTCTGACTAGTTTGATTAAAAGATACAGAGAAAAATACTGGAAAAGTTCTGCCTCCAAATAGAGAGATTCTGCTTCCCCCACTTAACTACCACTTAGCTTTTTGCTTTGTATTGAATGCTTACACCTAATTTTTAATTTTGTCATAAATTATGGAAGCTAAACTACTAAAACCAAGTGACATTGTAGCTAACACTTCTCTTGATCTTCAAGACCTGTCACTGTGTCATTGGAGACCTTAAATGAATCTAATTCATTGTGTTCTCTAAAAAGTCATGCAGATTTTAATCAGGAGCTCTCCTGTCTTCAACATATTGGTAAGTGGATTTTTACAATCCATTGCTATTTTTCTTCTTATTTTAATGGTAAATAAATCAAGCCCATAAGTGTCTCTCTATCCATCTCCTTCTTTCTCTCCTCTTTCCTTCCCTCCTTCCTTTCTTCCCTTCCTCTCTCTCTCTGTCTTCCTCTTTCATTCTGTCTCCTTCAATATAGGATATTTAATGACAATGAATAACAAATACAGCTAAATCCCATTGTCTGTATAGATGTAACTATAATATATATTAAGGGCTTGTTTTTATTTTTGAATCACCCTAGAAAGATCCTCATTTGGCTAACAGTCTAGAGCTTTCATTGTCCCTGCATCATGCAAAACTGAATATTTATTGAGCATTTACTATGTGTTGAATATTTTTAAGTTCTCTTCATTATATACAAGAAGATTATTAAAGAAGGTTTCCTTGAGGAACTTACAATTTAGATAGGAAGATTGCATAAGTATGCTTGTGACAATTAGCATATAATATGGCCAAGTTTGAGAGCAATTAATAAGTCATTTTTTAAATTTTTCATAAATTTCTGTAGGCCACTGTAGAAACGTTATTTTTTTAGAAAACGAGTTCTAGCTTTTATCTGATTCCTTTTTATATTATGTTGTTAGATATCAACAGAATCACCTTTCCAGAGGCATCACATGCTGGCTAGAATAAGGGAAAGCATGGTCTGTATGCCTTATTTATAATTTTGAGGAGGATGAGAAATCCCCTAAACTTAGTCTGGATCCCACAGCCATGGGTCTGCAGGAGTCATGTCTTCTTTTCATTGGCTCTTGTAAATGGAGGTTCTATATTTTTTAATGTTTCTAAGAAGCTTCCCTTTAAGCTATTCATATATTTTTAAGGTGGTTTTAATGCGGAGGTTTGAAAATATTAGCATGTATACACATCCCTGAAAAGTTTGTTCAAAATGGTGATTGAAAGGGCGCCTGGGTGGCTCAGCCAGTTAAACATTTGAATCCTGATTTTGGCTCAAGTCATAATTTCAGGGTCCAGGGATTGAACCCCCAGTCAGGCTCTGTGCTCAGCAGGAGTCTGCTTGAGGATTTCTCTCTCCCCTCCCTTTACCCCTACCCCTGCTCCCACACCATGAATACTCACTCTTTCTAATATAAATAAATCTTCAAAATAGTGATTGATAGTGTCTCTCCACAAGCATTCAACTATGATTCAAAGGAACAGAAATCTGTATTTTAAACACAAGTATTTTTGTGTGATTTTTTTTTTTTATGTAGCTGCCTTTCAGATCACTCTTTGAGACACACAGCTTTAGTAACTTTAGAAACTGAATTTTTAATGTGATGATGTTTCTAATTAGAGGAGCCATCTTTGGCTTGATTGTGTTTGTGTCCATGGCTTTTATATGCCCAACCTGCAATCCCATTACCTATTGATATAACTATAGTATTCATAACATCGGAATAGAAACTTAAGAGACACTCATACCAAAAAGACAAAGGATGCTCTATACCCATTGATCTGAGAGAGATCAGCAGGGACAACCCTGTAAGGATGAATTCAATGGCAGGAAGTGAGAGACACAGGAGACACCCAGAGCTCACTAGATGAGAGGGTAAATGCAGCAGTCCTCACAGGCAGGCATAAGCCCCTGTCAATCAAAAACTTTTCTTTCCTTCGGGGTGCTTGGGTGGCTCAGTCAGTTAAGCATCTGACTCTTGATTTCAGCTCAAGGTCTTGAGATTGAGCCCACATTAGGCTCTACTCTAGGTGTGGAACCTGCTTAAAATATTCTCTCTGCCGGGGTGCCTGGGTGGCTCAGTGGGTTAAAGCCTCTGCCTTCAGCTCTGGTCATGATCCCAGGGTCCTGGGATGGAGCCCCTCATCCCGCTCTCTGCTCAGTAGGGAGCCTGCTTCCTCCTCTTTCTCTGCCTGCCTCTCTGTCTACTTGTGATCTCTGTCAAATAAATAAATAAAATATTTTTAAGAATTATAAAATACTCTCTCTCCCTCTTTCTCTGACCCACCCCATCACCCAACATCACCCAAGCTCATGCACTCTCTCTCTCAAAAAAAAAAAAAAAAAAAATCCTCCAGTGGTTTGGAGATTTTTTATTGTTAATCTGTATCCACCAACTCCTCCTAGACTATGCTTCAAAGGAATCTTCCCTTTCTTATTCACTGCTATATCGTCCAACGCTTAAATATGCACTTAGGGTATAGTATTTGATTGAAAAAAAAAGTTGAAATAATTAATATTAATAAGTAGGAAGGGCTTTGAATGCTGACCCAAATGACAGATTTTTACTGTTCTAATGGATTTTATCATCACTTACTACAACTATATATTCAAAAGTTGGATCATCTCTCATCTGTATCTTTTCTTACTGACATTTCTCCAAGGACATGAATCCATTACTTTCTGAAGAAGTCTCTCCCATTTTTGGAATTTCTGACTACTAGATAATTCTTTCTTCTAGTTAGTAGAACCCTATCTTCTTCTTTTTTTTTTAAGATTTTATTTATTTATTTGACAGACAGAGATCACAAGTAGGCAGAGAGGGAGGTGGAGAGAGAGGGAGAAGCAGGCTCCCCACCGAGCAGAGAGCCTGATGCAGGGCTCGATCCCAGGACCCTAGGACCATGACCGGAGCCAAAGGCAGAGGCTTTAACCCACTGAGCCACCCAGATGCCCCAGAACCCTATTTTCTTGTACATCACACACTTTGGCCCTAGTTCTGCCTCTTAGATCAACACACACACAACTGGCATATCTTCTTTACAGTATCTGTTCACAGATTTTGGAAGCTGGCTTTTAAGTTCTATCGTCCTATAACCTCAAAATTAAGCCTCTCCAATTATTTTAACCATTTTTTAAATAAAATATAGTTAACATTTTGAAATCATCCTTGTGCTTTGCCTCTTGAACTGCTTGTCTGCAAATATTTATCTAAAATTAAGGTGGCCAGAATTTGAATCAGTGATGCAGGTAAGGTCTGAGTAATACAATGGGACTCTCATCATTCCAAACATCCTACTTATGTTAATGTAGTTTACAATTGTACTAGGTTTGTTTGTTTAGTTCTTTCCTATCCAAGTAACAGTAGAGACTCATACTGAGCTAATTGTTAATTAAAAGCTATTTGTTCCCTTTTGTATATTTGTTTCTTAGCACGTATGAGTGAATATAATAATATATATATTTAAAATGTGTAAATCTTTGCCTGTACGACCTATCAAAAAAATTTTTTAAGGAAAACAATGTTTTAAAATATAACCTAAAGGCTTTTCAGCTTACCCATTTCTTCAGATATCCTAAAGACTACCCCTAGATTAACTCTGATCAACAGCAAGCTGCATTTGTGGACTTCTTATCTGGAGTTGAATTTTAGTGCAATTCCATTGGCTGGTACAGGAAACTCTGTATATAATCTATGAATAAATTTTTTTCAAGGCATTATTGATGAAGTTTTAGAATATAGGTGAGGTTCAGTGGGGTGAGGTCCAGAGCTGATAACCAAGAAAGAATTCCTGAGACATCTTTGGTGCAAATGGTGGCTTATTAAACCTCGGGACAGGACCTGTGGGCAGAAAGAGCTGCTGCCCCTGGGTTGTGAGGGGTGGCATGTTCTGTATGAGAGGGGTGGGGAAGTAAGGAAAAGTGAGGTTTCAATAGAACTTTCATCTGCTAAAGAAGACCTACAAGATACCTACCAGAGGCCTTGCCATTGCCAAAGTCCTTCTGCCCTTTTTAGCAAGCTATTAAGATAGTTGGGAAATTCCTAAAGAATGTCACATATGTCCCACCCAGGAGTGGGGAGGGGGGTAGTTGCAAGGTGTCAGCTTTTTGCTTTGTCCTCAGCCAGCCTTCTGTTCCCTCATCATTACTGAGGATATCATTTATAATATTGCATAAACCCTTCCTTTAGGTGCATCTTAAGTTTATTTGGGAGAGGGATACTTAAAACTTAGAATAGCTCTTCTTATTAATTATCTTCATTTTGCCTTATGATTGTTTTCTGCAATTGTGGTACTGATTATCTTTCTACTTCCCCATTAGTTATTAGAAAACTTATAACCAAATTGATTTCACCAAATCAAAGGAGTTTCATTACATGTATTTGTTAACACTGGCCTAATTCCTGGTTCCATTTCCTGTCCTTATCTATTTTCCCCCAATCCTCTCCTACTATTAGAGCAAACTGCCTCTGGAACCCTGTGTCCCAAAACTTCAGCCTACCTCTGATTTCAGCTCTAGCTTCAGTAGATAGACGTCCTGGAAATTTAGAATCATCTGGTGCCACACATCTTTCTTCTTGCTGCCCTGGGGTTTTCCTAAAGTCCAGGAAAACAGAGATTGATTTGAAGGTAGTTATGGTTGAGCTAAGTCCGTTGAATCAAAGTGAGTTTCAGGATTTCAATGTGAAGGGTAGGATGAAGATACTCCCTCTCCTCTGCCGGGTACAAACCATGTAAGATTAGAGCTCCTAACAGTTATTTTTTATCTCCAGGTGAGTGAAGCCACTAATACAAAATCATTATAGAGTGATGGGGGGAAAAATGATGCCCTTTTTGACATTACTTAGGTAACATTTATCTCCAGTTTTACGTTTTCCATGTAGTTTAATCCAACTAGAACTGGATTTTCCAATGTTTTTGTTAAGAGGTACCTCATTCTGTCCCCTTTAAAACTAAGTTGTTGTGGTTTTTTTATTCTACAATGGGAATTGATTAGAACAAATATGACAAAATTATGAGAATTCTTTAAGGTAATCGATGTAATGAATGTAACACAGTGTTTAGCACAGAGTGAGCCCTCAATAGATAATAAATATATCAATTAATATCAACGAGTCCTACTACGTGAAAGGCCACATATAGATTTATAATTTTTAAATTGAACCCTGTCCGGACTTCTTCCTGAATTGCTGTTATACACATTAAACTGACAGCGTTTTGGAATATAGGTGAAGTTCAGCGGGGTGAAGTCCAAAGCCCACCACCAAGAAAGAATTCTTGAGATGTCTTTGGTGCAAAATGGTGTTTTATTAAGGTACAAGGATAGGACCCGTGGGCAGAAAGAGCTGCTGCCCTGGGGTTGTGAAGGATGACTGATCATATTGTATGGGATTGGGGGAGGTAAGGAAAAGGGAGGTTTAAAAAGAATTTTTGTATGTTAAAGAAGACTCACAGGATACAGAGGCCTTGTCATTGTCTTGTTAGGGTTGTTTTCCCTCTAGCAAATCATTAGCATCAAGATAGTTGGGAAATTCCTGGGAACATTACACTCCACCTGCTTCAAGTATCTGTCAATGGGCTGCAGATTATAAGGACATTTAATTGTATCTACATTTCCTTCTGGAAGCTAGTTACTGGTAGAAATGCTTTGCTCTTGGAGATTGCTAAGACATTTGTAAACTGAGGGAGACTAATGTCTTGCAGGACTGTGATTTAAGTTAACTGTTTGTTTTTCCTTTCCTTAGCTTTAGGACAGCCAAGAGTGCATGAGAAATGTCACATATATCCTATCTGAGAGGGGGGAGGGATTGTGGGGTATCAGCTTTTGCTTTGTCCGAAGTTTGCCCTCCGTTCCTTCATCATAACTGTCTATTTCATACTGTTACTTAGAAAACATGGTAAGATCTTAAACTTGGACTGTCCAGAACTATACCTTTAATTATTCCATCCACTAACTTTACCCCAGCCTTATATACATCTCAGTATATTCCAGTATATACTAACTTGACAATGTCAGGACTTAGACCCAACATTGTTTTAACCATTTACTAACTTATGTCCAAATTTTCAGCAAGTTCTCATGATTCTACAATCAAAATTTACTTTAATATTCACTTTTACTCAACTTTTTACACACCTTCCTCATTCCAGTTGCCTTAAGTTTTGTCTACACTATGGCAATAGCTACCTAGCTAGTCTTTTGAAGAAGCCAAAGGTATCTCTTAAGAATATGGCCCCCTGGGTGTCTCAGTAAGTTAAGCCTCTGCCTTCAACTCAGGTCATGATCTCAGGTTCCTAGGATAGAGCCCCACATCAGGATCTCTGCTTAGTGGGGAGCCTGCTTCCTCGTGTCTCTCTCTCTCTGCCTGCCTCTCTGCCTACTTGTGATCTCTGTCTGTGTCAAATAAATAAATAAAAATCTTAAAAAAAAAAAAGAATGTTGCCTCATGCTATTCATCTGCTTAAAGAGCCATCAATAGCTTCCTGTAACTGACAAAAGGCCTTCATTATCTGTTCCAACTTCATCTATCACCACTATCTGCCTGGCTCCCTAAGCCCTAGCTACACTGAACTCCTGAGACTTCTAGAAAAATTAATTTTATTTTCTTAATAAGTCTACATGAAAAGTGCTTTTCCAAGCTTTACGAATGCATGATCTTTTCATCGTAATGTTACTGGGTCTCCTTCCTTTTCCTGTTATACCTTTATAGCACAGTGTAAATGTTTCTTTATAAAACTCATCCCATTTAATGTCACTTTATTTATTTTTAAATTATCTGTACTCCCACAAGAAAAGTAAGTTTCATGAAGGCGGGCCCCATTAAATTCCTAGAGACTAAGCCAGTAACTGGTACATACTAAGACCTCAATAAATTTTACTTGAATAAATAAATAAATAAATAAATAAACCTGCTTACTGACCATTTTCAAGAAAGGTATTTTCTTATTAATTGTACATATTTAATATTACTTAAATACAAAACTTGGTGAAGATAAACAATCTTTGTACAGACTTATTAATTGTCTCAATTTTATTATGTTGCTTTTATTTTGTATATAAGGGAAAAAATTCATTTGGCTTGGAAAATTCTAGAAATAAGTTCCTGCTTAAAACTCCACATGGAGAAAATTCCAAAGCATACACCTAGTATTGCATTAAGTGATAAATTCTATAAAATGGATAACATTAATGAAATTTAAGAAAGTAAGAGATCAATGTTACTGAACATCTCAGGAAAAGTTTATAGTTATAAAAAGAGATTAAATAAATTTTTGAAAAAAACTGTCATTCAGGTAGTTGGAAGAGCACATGCAAGTTTTTGTAGGTTAAGGAAACTGTATAAAATACTTATGGTAAGCAATATATTTTCCATGGGAAATTGACTTCCATTAAATAGAAATATTTCCATTAAATAAACATACTGTATATCATGTAAAATATAGTTTTGGTTTATATCTAGTATGATTTATAGGTTTTTTTTATCTTTATAACTATGTATAGAACATGTATTATTCAGAGTTCTTTACTTGGTGAAAATTAACTTTAGTTTGGAGTATTTATGCTTATGAGAAATATTTTTACATATAATAAATGAATTAAGCTAAGCTTACCAAATCTGATAGTTTTCTTTAGTAAAGCCTTTAATATAAGACAAAAATGAAAAAAAAAACACGTATGGCAAAGACATTTTTAAAAGATAAGAACAGACTTAGAAGATGAAATTATAAAACTACATGAAGCACCAGAGTGATGTAAGTGGAAAGAAAAGAAAACTAGGGGCACCTGAGTGGCTCAGTGGGTTAAAGCCTCTGCCTTCAGCTCAGGTAATGATCCCAGGGTCCTAGGATCGAGCCCCGCATCAGGCTCTCTGCTGGGTGGGGAGCCTTCTTCCTCGTCTCTTTCTCTCTCTCTCCATGCCTCTCTGCCTACTTGTGATCTGTCTGTCAAATAAATAAATAAGTAATCTTAAAAAAAAAAAAAAAGAAAACTATTGTTCATTTATCTCATTATTAATTTTTTACTTTTTTATACAAAATTAGAAAAATATGGATGACATTTGTAATTATGTATGTAAATAATATAAGGAAATAGTTTTACTATTTGAAATAGTACTTAACTATAAACCAACAATTCAAAGAAAATATTTGAAGACCTGACACTTTTTAACTGAAGTTTTAAAATGAGACTAAAATACTAATATATTGTATTGAGCTGTATTTACAAAATGATTTACCATGTGACTTATCACAAAGCAACTATATAGTTATAGTTCCAAAATTTTCTTTGATCATTCAACAAGCCCACTAAACATTTCTTAATATTATATTACATCCACATCATGTCTCTACCAAAAACTTTTTTTTAAGGAGGAAACAAATGTTTCTTAAAGTTCACTAATGATCAATTGTAGAAGATGAATTTGGATTGTGTATGAATTGGACTCCAAACTAAGGTCTGTAAGAAATATTCTACTTTTAATATTTTCCTTTAACTAAAGTATAATTCATTTTATAGTCATTGTTGGGTTCTATTTATGTCCTGTCCACACCTAAGAGACTATGGAAAAGTAGAAAATGGGTCTACAGTTTTCACTGGAAAAATAGTATATTGGCTTCCAGTACATTGTTTTGGACCCTGCTATCTTCAGGATTCAAGCTTACTGTGGTCCCTTGAATTGTACTGTCTTTTCATATCTCTTCCAAGGATGGTAATTTTGTTTTCTGCCATCTTCCTAAATTGTTCCATGGGATATGATATAGTTCCTAATAAATATAAGATGAATTGGCAACATAGTCAACCTCTTCCAGGACCTCAGAATCACTTCTCTCTCTTTTTTTTTTTTAACTGTACCCTTCTTTCACCTCTTTTTCTGAAAGCTCCTATCATTATGTTTTTGGTTAGTCCAAGTTTTACAAAGCAAAAAGCCAAAAAGAAGATTTTTGTATACAAATTCTCATCTTAGCCTTGCCTTAAGGAAAATTTTCTCAAAAAGTCCTGGCCACCTTCTTAAAAATGGAACAAGGACAAAAAATAAAGAGAAAATATATATATATATAAAGTAATATCTTAATAATTATCCTACCTCAAAGTTTAATGAGAAATGATCAAATCTAAAGATAGAATGTGGCAAAGAAAACATATAATAAAAGGCTAGAAAAGAGAGAGCAATATTTCAAAACAAAAAGACAATTCTGTACCAAAATCTCAAAATGTTCTCTGTATTCTTGACATGTAGAGGAGGTGTTTAAATGTTTAGGATGGATGGATGGTTTGAAAAGACTAAAATAGGTATCTGGATAGTTGAGAAACCTATGTATATCATGTATAAGTGAACACACTCACACCACACACAATATATGTGCATCCCATTAAATATTCTCTAAATATTTGGATAACACAAGGAATCCTTATATTCTAAACAGTTAATATAAAGTGCTGTGTTCTGTTGTAGGCTGTAGATCTGGCTGTTCTAATAAAAACTGGAAAAACTCATCCTAAGCTAATTTTCATACACTCATATTTTCACTTAACCAATATTCCATTCTAATTTGACTGTCTTAAAAATACTATAAGAGGAGTCCAGAAATCTTTCCTAATCAAGAACTTGTAGAGGAATAGTATGTTGTTCCATTTGCCCTTATTAGGATTACAATATTATATTGCCTAATTTTCTCTGATTTGATAAAGCCCATCATCTAATTTTGTCAAAGTTTTACTATTATAATTACTATGATTAGAAGGTTTGTGGAGGTTAGTAATTCTTGAGCACAGAATTTAAAATGTAGGAAATGAGCTTGACCAGGTCAAGGGATTTACAAGCCAGGAACTATTATTTCTTTATAATGAGCAATGAGGCAGTATGGTTTTATAGATAGAATATTAAATATGAAGGGAGTCAAGAGTCACATTTCTGACTGTTATTTTAAATATCATAATCATTTACTCAGTTGATAATTTAATAGTCATTGCCTTTATTTGAATGGGAATAATTCTTTAAACTCTTTGGGACTCAAATTTTGACACAAACACATATAAATAATAATTGTTACCTCAGTGTTGCATAATATGAATGTATCAATGAATGTCAAAAGTCTACACCCAATGAACCTCTCTTCTTTAACTCCTTCCCTTGGATGTGGGTTTATTAAAACTATCTGGAGAGGAATGTCCTAGAAAACAGAGTTCCTTTTACTGGGTTAGGGACCTTGGATTTTTCCTATGTAACTTGCTTTCTCTGAGAGATAAATGAGAAGCAGATCATGTTCTAATTGTTCAATGACTAGTCTCTTAGTGTGGGTGCCTCCCCTGAGGTCTCTGAGTCTTCTAGAAGATCACTGTCAGAATCTCAAAGCCATAATCACTGCTGCAGTGTGGGCAGTGGTGTGAGGTTGTGAATTAAATGAGGAAAATAAAGCCAAAGAATCTAGGTCTTTCAGGTGTCCCAGTCACATCTGGCAGCTTCATATAGGTAAGCTTTACCTCTCAGGGATGTAGGAAGATAAGGTTAAGGGAAATCTCTGGGTGACAATATTTCTTCTCCATTTTTTTTCCTGGGATGTGTGAACTCACCTTTTCCCTCAGCAGAGTCTTTATTAATAGCTAAATTTAACTAAAAGTTCATTTGTGAGTTTCTACTTTCCTTGATTTTCCTTTTGCAGTTTGAGGAATCACTATCACTGTCCGTCTGAGATCCCACTCTATAAGATTTTCTGCCAGAATCTCCAAATCTCCCAACATTCTAGGTTGAGGCATAGTAGTTTTAGGTTTGCTCTGGAGGTCCCCTGCCACTTTCCCTGACTTCTAGACAATCAGGTCAAAAAACTAGGGCATTTATTAATTTGCTTTTCCTTATCCTTAGAAAGAGATAATTAATTATACCCACTCTCATTTATAATATGTAAAACTTTTAAAGACAACAATATAAAAAGTGTATTAATCTATGAGATAAATTTTGATAAATTTTATTATATTGATTTCATTATTAAAATGTACCCTATGAGTCAAAATATATTTTAGGGATTTCTTGTTTTTATAAGTTTTTGTCTATATTATCTATGCAAAAGAAGTCATTGGTGCCAGAAAAAGAAAAAGAAAGGCCGATAAATGTCAGAGGAGTTACAGGACAGAAGCACACCCTATAATATGAATACATTTCATGCAATCCAAGAATTATCAAACATAAGTAAATTACTCAAGTGGCAATAGGGAAATTCATTATTCAAATAGAGAAAACAATTAACTGGGGTTTTCACCACACATCAAAAAACAAAACACATGGGGCACCTGGGTGGCTCAGTGGGTTAAAGCCTCTGCCTTCGGCTTGGGTCAAGATCCCAGGGTCCTGGGATCGAGCCCCGCGTCGGGCTCTCTGCTCAGCAGGGAGCCTGCTTCTCCCCTCTCTCTCTGTCTGCCTCTCTGCCTACTTGTGATCTCTGTCTGTCAAATAATAAATAAATAAAATCTTTAAAAAAAAAACACATGCCAGTTAAATTTTTTTTTTGAAGATCTTATTTATATGAGAAAGAGAGATAGCGAGAGAGAGCACAAGCAGTGAGGAGGGGAAGAGGGAGAAGCAGACTCCTCTCTGAGCAAGGAGCTTAATGCTGGACTTTATCACACCACCCTGGGATCATGACCTGAGCTGAAGGCAGATGCTTAACTGAATGAGTCACCCATGTGCCCCCAGGCTGTTATTTAAAAGAGAATTTTATACCTCAAATTATGAAGGTTTATGAAATGGGCATAACATTTATTTGTTAGATAAGGAAAATTTTCCAATAAATTTCTGAAGGTGAAATCAACAGTTTTACTTACTGACAAACAAAGTTTCTGCATGTCTAACAACATCAACAAAAAAAAACTGGGCAGCGTATTAGGTATATATATCCCTGGGTTGGGAGCAAAAAATACCTACTTTGAACTCTGATCATCTTAATGGACTTACTGGATTTTGTGAACATCTGAATCATCTCCTGATGTTTAAAAAAGACCACATTCTATTGATACCTGCAATAGAAGCTAAATACTTGATTTTCCCCTATTTCCCCACCAACTGCTACCAATATTGCAGTCAAGCCGTCGTCTATCATTTACATCCATCTGGGACATTGATTCAGTTGATGATTTAGCAAAGCAGAGAAGAAAGTCACTCAATGGATAATAGAAGAACCTAATTTCCGTGCACATCCATTTCCTTCACTAAGATGATGGCTCGACTAAACTAGGATTACTCAGTCATTAGTACCACATATGACCAGAGTTATTTTTCACATTGACAAGTTTTCTTTGGACTTATTACGCTCTTAGATAATAACCACATTTTTCTTATTCACCAGCTCCTCATCATCTGGCCCTCTTCCTCCTCTAAGATTTAATTTTATTTTATAAGCTTCAGTGTGCACCTTCTGCTTTTGTTTAGTTCCTTTTATTTATGTGCCTGGACTAAACATATAATGCATCCTACCTGCCAATCCTCCTTTAATGATTTTTGGCAGAATCAAACAAAAGCCAAATGGCAAATGAGTGTGAGAAATGTAGTTCTTAGAGTCATAGCACTAGGATCACAGAGTAGAGAGTATAAAGTTGAAGTTGATTAAACAGTGGAAAAATAATCACAATGCCTCATGCCATTTTTTTGATGATTGAGCTAGTTCTTAAAATATTCTTACAAAATAAGTGCTAAATAATAATAATAATGGTAATAATAATTTAGGATACTCCATGATCCTTTTTTCTTAGGAGTAGCATCTCTGGGTGATGTTATTGGTTGAATTTCTATCTCCAGCCTCTACTTCCCCCCCCCCCCCCCCCCCCCCCCACCCTCGTTGAATTCCTAATCTTCACTACTTCAAGGTATGACTTTATTTGGAAATTAGGTCATTGCAGGTGAATGAATGGCATCCTCATAAAAAGGGGAAATTTGGATAGAGACATACATATAGGGAAAAGACCATGTGAAAATGAAAATAAATACATATAAACCAAGGAATGTCAAAGTCTGCCTGCATATAACAGGAACTAAGGGAGAAACATGTTTCCTCACATTCACAGCCTTCAGATGGAGCTAGTCATACTAACATTTTGACTTCTAGCCTTCAGATGTGTGAGACAATAAATTTCTGTTGGTTAAGCACCCGCTTTTGTGGTATTTTATTACAGCAGACCTGGCAGGCTAATGCAGTCGGGAATCATTGATTTCTCCACCCACCCTGGCTACTAAGACCAGAAATGTGGGCTGATACAAAGGTAGGCACAAGTTAAATGGTGTCCAATATTAAGTAGTTAACAGACAATTTCTGTGGCAATTGCTCACATGGATTTGGAACACAAAACAGACATATAGAGCCACTATTTGGTGGCTAGACTCCAAATCTGAAAGATGTTAATAAAGAAAGCAAGGAACAGAAATTATAAGCAAGAAGGAATGTATTAGAAGGATTAGTAGCACAGACAAACTAGTTAAAGACACACAGAGTTTACATTAGCAATCAAAATGATAAGGCAATGAGTTTGTTGGATGAGGCTAAAGCAGAATTTAAGGAGAAATTCTGATTCTTAATGTATTTATTGGAAAAGAAGAAAAAATAAAAATAAATGATCTGAACTTCACTCTCAAGATTCTGGAAAAGAGAACAGTCAAGTAAACTCTGCTTGAATAAATAAATTAATCAAGTTAAAGCAAAAATAAATTCATATCTACATGAAAGAAAAATCTATAAAGCCAAAAGTTAGTTCTGGAGAAAAATGAAAAAAATTAAAACTCTGGTAATAAATAGAAAAAATAAAATGAAAATAATCAATAATCAAAATTAGAAATAAAAGAGGGAATATCACTATTGATCTTTAAGCCATTAATAGACTACAATGAATAATATACCAATAAATTTGAAAATGTTGATGAAATGTACATATTCTTTGCACAACAGAGCTTTACATAACTGTTGCAGGAAATAGAAGATATGAATGTTTCTGAATCTGTTAAATAAATTTAATTAATAAAAAAGATTCTTCCTTTAAGGAAAATTCCAGGTCCAGGTAGCTGTACTGGTGAATTCTTCTATACATTTAAGATAGAAAGAAGATGAATATTACACAGCTGTTCCAGAAAATAAAAAGAGAGAATGCTTACCAATATATTTCATGAAATCAAAATACCTTGATATAAAATCTTGACAAGGACATTACAAAAATATTATAGAACAATATTCCTCATTAACTTGGACAAAAGTCCTAAACATGATTTTAATAAATAAAAACCAAAAAGATATGAAAAAATTAAAATATGGTATAAAATACAAAATTAATCAGTGCAATTCAGTACATTCATAAACAGGAAAATATTATCATCTTCACAATATATAGAAAAAATAATAATTTCATTAGATTTAACACTCATTCATGGTTGAAACTATGAGCAAATGAGGAACAGAAAGAAGTTTCCTGACTTGACAAAAGATATCTAAAAAAGTTTCTAAAGAAAATGTTGTAGTCACTGTGAAAATTTTAATACAACCTGAAATGGAAAACAAGACACTTGGAATAATTAAATTAATAAATAAATAAGAGAAAGATACAAATGTTTATTATGTTATTGACTTATATGTAGAAAATCCAGAATAACATTATTATTATAATTTATATGTGAATTTAATGATATTCTAATGCATGATCAATATACAATAGGTTCAAGCAAAAAATCACTGCAAAGAAAATAATAAAAACAAGCCCCTTTTACAGGTTACCAAAAAAGAATTGCATTCTTAGGAGCAAATTTAATGAAAGATGAGCCCTCTGCATTGAAAACTGTAAAATACTTAAAGGGGAAATTAAATAAAATGGAGGGACATAGCATGTTAATGGGTTGGAACACTAAACCTTGTTAAGATATCAATCTTCTCCTAAGTGATCTATAGATTCAAAGCATTGCCTATAAAAATCCTAGCAGATTTTTTGTTTGTGTGTATTTGTTTTTTGTAGAAATTGAAAGGCTGATTCTGAAATTTCTATAAAAACTCCAAGGAACTAGAATAACTAAAGGCAATACAAAGGAAGAACAAAGCTGGAAGGATAATGTACTGGCAAATGATAATAGTGGAAGAATAAATGGAACAAAATAGAGAAACCAGAACAAACTTATGCATACAGTGTCACCTGGCTTCTGGAAATACCACCATGGCAGTTCATCTAAAATAAAAATTTTTTTAAGTGGTCTCTTCAGTAAATGGTGTTAGATCAATTTGATATCCATCTCAAAACATGTCCCTTGTCTCCTCTTTCACCCTGGACAAAAAAAATGAAATTGAAATGGATCGTAACATCTAAATATAAAAGCTAAAGCCATAAAACTTCTAGAAAGAACTTTAGAACAAAGAGTATTCTTATGACATTGAGATAGACAAAGATTTCTTAAACAGGAAAAAAGTATCTAGTAAAGGCTTGAAAATTAGGCTTCATTTAAACTAAGAATTTCAATTAGTGAAGGTGATCAAAAGGTACAAATTTCCAGTTATGAAATAAATGAATCCTAGAGAGACAATGTATAGCACGGAGACTACAGTTAATGATAATGTGTACATATTTGAAAGCTACTAAGAAAGTACATCTTAAAAGTTCTCCTCATAAGAAAAAAAAATTGTAACTATATGGTGATAGATGTTAATTAGACTTATCCTGGTGATCACTTCACAATATATAACATAGAGAATCATGTCCTACACTGAAACTAATATGATGTTATATGTCAATTACATCTCAATTTAAGAAACTAATTTAAATTAAAAAAAAAAAAAGAAGCTTCAATTATCCTGAAAAAAGCAACCATACCCAGAATATGAAAAGCAGTTCTACGAGTTAGTAAGAAAAATCCATCAGCCTGGTAAAGGGATGGCCGAAAACCCAAGCAGGACCTTCACAAAACAAGATATTCAAATGACCAATAAATATAAAAAACACGTTCAACATCATTTTTCATCACAAAAATGCAAACTAAAGACACAAAGAGATAGCACTGCAGGATGGTTAAAATTAAATAGGGAACGATAAATGTGGAGCAGTTCAAACTCTCATATGTTGTTGATACAGGAGTACACATTTATACAACCATCCTGGAGAAAATTAGCAATGTCGACTAAAACTAAACATATGCTAACCCTTCACTCAACAGTTCCATACCTGGGCATATTACCAACAAAAACAAATGTCTGTGTTCATCAAAAGACTTGTATGAGGATGGTTATCACAGGCATTATTTGTAATAACAGAGACCTGGACACAATCCAAATGCCTTTCAATAATAAATAGGAAAAAATGGACCGTGTTATAGTCACACAATGGAACAGTGCACAGGAATAAAAGAATAAAATAGAATTAAACTGAAATAAAAACAACAGGATGGATCTTATATGCATTTTGTTGCATGGTAGGACCAAACTCAGAAAAGTATATATTACCTAATTCTATTTATATGAACTTAAAACAAGCATATTGACTTAAAACTTGGGGTCTAAAGTGGTTATTTCTGTGGGTGGGTTTTTAGAAGATACATGATAAAGTCTGTGAGGTACTGGAGAACATTCTATATCTTCATTTGATTAATAATGGCATGGATGCATACATATGTAAAAATTTATCTATACACTTAATTTTTTTTAATATGTCAAAAAAGTAAATGACAGAGCATTAGAGATCAGAAAATTCTCAGCACTGAGAGGAGAACAAGTAAACCGCCTTAGGAGAACTGCACAAGTTCCACCTATTTCAGTCTCCTTAAGTTCTTGGCTCTTCATGTCTTCTTACTAATTAAGTCTAAAGCTCTTCCTATCCTCCTTTGCTCTTCCCATGACTTATGGATCTTTCACTTGACTTACTTTCTTCCAGTTTTTCCCTGTGTGTCGTCAGCAATAACCTGATCACTGAGTGAATCTCTGGGGCAACTAAGCATCACTCCACCCCACCACCAAGCTTACAACTCCTTATGGACTTCTATAGGTTTGTTCTTCCCACTTGCAAAGTGATTTCTTTTCCTCTTCATTTATCCACAACCTATTAGTTTCTAGAACCTTCTGAAATGTCAGTGCTAACAGAATACACTTCCAACTCTAATAGTTGTTGCATTGCATCTATATTGCATAATGAATGCTTTATTTGATATTCTGGATATCCCCTTGGTCACTATTTTACCTTATTCAGTCTTCTGCTCAAACATTTTTGGTCCTTCCCTAAATTCTTACTTATAATTGCAAAACTTCAACTTGCTTTCTGCTCTTACACTGCTTTATTTTATTTTTATTTCTATTACCTTCATATACATACACATCAAGACGAACAGGGGCGCCTGAGTGGCTTAGTGGGTTAAAGCCTCTGCCTTCGGCTCAGGTCATGATATTGGGATCCTGGGATCGAGCCCCACATCTGGGCTCTCTGCTCAGCAGGGAGCCTGCTTCCCCTCCTCTCTCTCTGCCTGCCTCTCTGCCTACTTGTGATCTCTGTCAAATAAGTAAATAAAATCTTAAAAAAAAAAAGAACAAAGAAAAACACTCATTAGCATTAAAAATAATGATTAGAACATAATGGATACTCAGTAAATATTTATTTAATGAATGAAGGAATATTAGAAAATGCCTAATTTTGTGCACAGCACAATATTGTGGTATATTACTTTGTAGTTTTAGTTGCTAGTACTTGTCATCTGTGTATGTGTGGCAGTTAAACAGATTTTAAATTTATTATTAACTCATTTGCTGAAGTGCTATTTTTTTGAGTTATTTGAATATCTTCCACTAATCACTGATATCTGATAATATTTTCCTTTAAGTTATAGTTAAAAATAAACTTATGGATTAATATCTATTGACTTCACTTTTTTTCAGTCTTCAAATGCAGCAAAGACATTGTAAGCACTCAGACAGTAAAAAGCAAATGCCTGTTTACATTGGAATATAGGTGATTTGAAGAAAACCAAGATAGTATTTAAATCAATAATATGCTTAAAATAGTAAGGTGAAGGAATCCAGAGAAACCTAATGTTAAGATAATATATGGTTGTATGATCAGAGGTGAGATCTTAACAATATTAAAGGTGGTCTAAAATTTCAGATATATGTGAAGCAATATTCCAAGTAGTGAAAATACAATCAGATAATTATTTTTTCCCATAAGGCATTTTATTACCTCATATTATTCATTTTTATCCCCCAATTTTGCTGAGAAATATTTCCTTTGCTTCACTAAGTACCTTCTTGATTATATATGTACTGCCCAAAGCCAATTAAATAATGTTATTTATAAGACATAATTAAAATTCCTACTTTTTTCAATAAAAACCACAGTTAAACACTAACAATCCCAAATAATCAGCATAGCTTAAACAACTCAAGATTAGTCTAGTCATACAGAAGCTGGAACAAATTAGTTGTGAATCAAGAACTATTTAGTTCCTTAAAGATCTCCAAATCCCAATATAAATGAGAAATTTGGTGAGAAAAAAGAAAATGGGTAAAAATTCTCAGCATAACCTCCAGTATTTCTATAGCCTTCTTGAAAAAAATGTTGAACTGATATATACTATTGTAGCAAATATTCTTAGTGGCACTGGTATCTTTAAATTGTACTGATAGTTTTAATTTAAATTAAACTCATTGTTATCAGTCCCTGCAGATGTGTGAAAAGTTTACTATCTAAATGGCACCATAAAGTGAAACTGGATAATATAACAATAAAATGAAGGCAGGTTTATTAAAATGAAACCCATGAACACTTCTCTAGGAGAGACATCCTAATTTATACTGTAAGTCAAATCCTTCCCTTTCACCTTTTCCCCACATACCCAAATTCTAAAGCTTAGAATTTGAAATAAAATTTTATAGTAAATTTGAGTAAAGATTTGTATGTCAAACATACCAATGTATGTGGATTTTTTAAAAATTCCACTTATCTTTTCTCTTCTATTAAAAAAAAAAAATTTAAATATTTCCAAACAGTATATGAAGGCAAGCAATCAGCACAGCGAAGCTGAAAATAGGAATTTGCCCAAGAAATAAAAAGAGGAAAACAGCTAAAAAATACTTTGTGTTATTTAAATTGCAAATGTAGTTATTTTTTATCAATGTCTTCAATACCATTTTGGCAGCTTTGAATAAATGATGAAAGTAACATCTTTTTCTTGCCACTGTTATCAACAATTTAGACAGGGCAATTAATTTGTCCTAGGTGTGGAGGATTTTTTCCCCCTCAAAATTTTGGCAGTTGTTTTCTTTACGTTCAGAGTTTTCATCTATTTGATGGTAGATCTGATAATTTTATAAAAAGATGCCTGTGAGGGGGAAAAAAAAACAAAATTAGGATCAGAAGAATAATAATTTTGATAGAAAATTCAACAACATGCCATTTTCTACCATTTCTTTCATTTTATACTGAAAAATTTGAGTTCATATTTAGTATTTCAACTTCTTGAAAAGATATACAAATCTGTGATTTTTCGAAGTGACTTCTAAAATAAACTGTTACTAAATGTTTTCAAGCTATTTATAATCTAGGCCTCCTTATACTTCTCTTTTGACTACAATAAGGAGCCTCTAACTCAGTTTTTCCCCAAGCACAATATGAAGTAAATATTCCCTTCATTGTCATTTGAACAAATTAGTATAAACTTGGAGATGAGTTTCGTCATAGCCATTTCTAAATTGCCATTAGGTAAAGAAAGTTGAATTTGTGCATCTTGGCCTCATAAATGATTATTTTCTTTGTTATTTTACCATCTACCTTCTTGCTAGAACAAGCTACTTCTCAGGGGAAGTCCCTATGTAATGCCACCTGGAGCCCCTCAGAAAAGTCCTGACAGAAACTGCTTGGAGCCTTGAGCCTGACTAGTGGGATTCAATCTCTAGAGCTATTTTCAAAGAGAGAAATGACCTTTCTCTCCTTCTGTATAGAAGATTCTCCTAGCATTGAGAACCTAGGCTAGCCCATGACATTTATGTCTCTGTTTCTTCCATGGGGGTGCAGCTAGCGATGGACTGTTCAGATCTAGTCAAGTCCACAAAGGCTGGCAAACCCACACATGGTACAGCAAATGCTTTCTGTCTGGCCCTGGTCCTGGTCTCTGTCCTCTGACTCCAGCCAGTGTCACTTCTGAAATTTTAGATGGTGCATCTAAGCAAAAGGAGACTCAATTTAACAGGTTCACTAACAAAATGTCACTTTGGGTGTTTTTGTCTCTGTGCATGTCTTCCATTTTCTGGGTGGTTGAGTGACTGCCCCCACCAGGAATCCAGCATTGGTAGGGACTCCAAAGGAATAGACTTTCAACCATTTTTAGATACCCTCTCAGAAATATGGCATTTGACTTTTGTTGTACTAGCCTATCTAGAGTACTTCTCTAGAGTGTATTTTTACTGCACTTGTGATATGAGCTCTTATCTGTTGATATAACTGTCCCAATAGTTTTATATCAAGCCAGGATACAAGCTAAAATATAGTTCTAAGTAAATATTTGTTATAAATTTTTAACTGAAGGGGATACCAGTATTTACTAATTTTACCAACCCTAGTCAAAACTCATTTTCTTTTTAAATATATTTGGAGACTCCTGCAGCCAGGCTGGTCCTTTCATCCTCTGTTCTCCTACAACAATCTTAAAAAATCAATTCATTTAGTAATTAACTCTATGTGCCTGGTGATATTTTTCGTTAATGTGTTAACTGTTATTTTGAACTTGCTATTTTCCTTGTGAATTTTTAAAAACATCTTATCTAAATATATTGTGAGATTTTAGAAGACACAGATTTATCTTTTTAAAATTCTGTGCCAGTAATGATAAGAGTTAAAATGCTTGGAGCTTGGGGTGCCTGGGTGGCTCAGTGGGTTAAAGCCTCTGCCTTTGTCTCAGGTCATGATCCCAGAGTCCTGGAATCTAGCCCTGCATCGGGCTTTCTGCTCTGCAGAGAGCCTGCTTCCCCCTCCCCTGCCCCCCGCCTGCCTCTCTGCCTACTTGTGATATCTCTCTCTGTCAAATAAATAAATAAAAAGCTTAAAAAAATGCTTGGAGCTTTTCGTACATACCAGCTATCTTTCCATACATTGTTTTATATATATATCAGCGCATGGGGTCTTTACCAAAAAACATTATCATCACCTTTTCAACAGACGTGTAAGGTAGGTTACAGCAAGTAAGTGGTTGAGCTGCATTTGTCCTAGCCCCCATTATTTGCTCCAAAAACCAGGAAATATTTTTATACACAGAAAATATTGAATTAGAACCTACTGTGAGTACAATGTGGTCCTCAAAAGCCCAAATATGATGCTATTTATGAGTTTGCAGTCCAAAGAGTTCATATCTCTGCCTTTACATGGAAGAGAAAACCAAGTCTCTATCAAAAGCAAACAATAATACAGAACATGAGAGCTAGATGAAATACACATTTTCTAGTCTTTAACCTCTTCTCATTGTCCCAGGCACAGAGCCATTGGTTGGGGAGGCAGGACTTTGGTCCAGAGCCTTTTCAATTTAGTGTAAGTTGAATTCCCAGGAAATGTTTTCATTGGGTTACTACCAGGACAGGCTGTTAGTAAATGAATTTATAAAAGAAAGTTTCCCTCACAAAGGCCTTAGCAGCAAGGCTTTAACAAGATTTGCTGAGTACTCCATGAGTAATAGTTTTAAGAAGGTCAACAAAACAGACATTTTTATTGTATACTATATGGTATTTTATTACATCAATTCTTTGGCTTCCATGTGGTAACCTTTCAAAAACTTTTTAGAGCAATTTCTTAAAACCACTTATTGAATTTAGCTATAATAGAATCTCACAGAGCTCTGCATCATTTTCTTTTCTTCATGATGAAATTTAAGATATTCTCCAATTAGCCTTTTTTAAAGCATAACTCAAAGACAAAGTAAAGAGTTCTTGACATTTCAATATGGCTTATTCTTCATTTTCCAGTCATTTATCAAAAATGCTTTCAACATTAATTATATTCTCTCTATATACAGAATATATATATATATTTGACTTTATAATCACATGTACAGATGAGTTTAAAAGTAAGCTGATTGTTTTCAGGAATTTTTTGGCATATTTTAAAATATGCCTCTAATTGATCATTAATTTATCCAATCATTCAACTGGCAAATATTCATTAAAAGAACATATTATATACTAATCATTGTACCGGCATCTAAAGATATTTTGCTGAGCAAAACACATACCTTGCTCCGAGTCTAGTGAAGAAGACAAACACTAATGAAGAAATTACATCAATATATAAATTCTAACTGTATGAGTCCTGTAACTCTCAAAACTTACAGGAGATGTGTAGCACCTCTCTAGTGGAAATCTCTAATACAGGTAAAGTAGCATTACCAACAAGGATTTTTTGTTTTTTTTTCAGCATCTCTATTGAATAGTGAACTCTCAGTCTACACTAGGGAAACTGGAGCCAATGAAATATCAAACCTGTGGAACCACACCATATAAAGAGATAAGCCTTTATCTCCACTGATGAATATGATTTTAAAAATGGCTACTGTTGACAAAAGCATATTAGTGTGTTGTTACTTTATAGGGGAAATAGGCCTCAAGGGTCATTTAAGAAATGTATTAATGTCTATGTAGGTGAAATGTTTCCAGGTGAAAAAACTGGCTGCAAATACAGGTACAGTTTTCTTGAAAAAGATGTCTCTTCTTCTAAGTCGATCAAAGTTAAGTCAAACATGGATAAAAGTCACTGTTAGGATCATGTTTCCTAGCAACATAGGGCTCCAGATTTCTCTTCCAGAACGCATTCCTCAGCTGTCTCAAATTGGCTTACGATCCTTGTTTCTGTTGATATCATTGACATTCTGTTTTATCTTTACTTTGTGTTAAGAAATGTTACCTGAATTTCTTTTAAGCTGTTTAACTTCCTACTTATCAGTTTAAGACTTTGTTAGAGGGCAGTTGGCAGTTTCAGTAAAAAATAGTATAGTCTGACTCATTTCTTCCCATTTACCCAACTGAAATGAAATCATCAGTCTAGCAAAATATATATATATATTTAAATGTATACCACCAGTTGCATAAAATTAAGAAAGTAGTTTATTACCTGAGAATAAGATGATCAAAACAAAACAAAACAAAACACAATCAAAAAGCCCCACAACTACATTTTAATTTTTTTAATTTTTTAAAAAGATTTTATTTATTTGCAAGAGAAAGCACAAGTGGAGGAGGGGCAGAGGGAGAAACAAACTCCCTGCAGAACAGAGAGTCTACACAGGACTCAATCCTAGGACACTGAGATCAGGACCTGAGTCAAAGGCAGAAGCTTAACTGACTGAGCCACCCATGTATCCCCCCACCCCAAATAAGTTTTAAATAACTGCACTTATCTCCTTATCTCCTTCAACCATACCAAAGTCTCTTTGAGGAAGTAGAAGCTGCCTTGCATTCCTGGGTTCTGTTGTTTTAACTTATTCTTTAACTACATGTCCTATTAATTCACCCTTCCCCCAGCCCTTCATATTTTGAAGCTAAAATATATCTTTATTTTATTTTATAATCCTCCCATAGTACATCTTCCCAACTGCTTTTACAAAATGTCCCCCCATCTCTGTTAAAATCATGGTTGGAAACCACTGCCTTAGTAGATAATTATTACTCTCATTAGAAAAAGTACATTAGATACATGAGATATCTTATATGCTCATCTAATGAGAATTTAGAAATATCCCATTAATGAAGCATTATAAAGATGAACATAAAATGAATTAATTTATTGCCATTTTAGATGTTTACACAGATAAATTAATTTAAGGGAGCTAATAACATTTATGACTTACCCTAGAGCCAAGCATGAATATGAATTAATTGTTTTTCTTACATCTTTAAAATATGTATTCCTTTAAAATACTTTAACTGAATTCATTTATATAGATGAAGTATAAAAATACATTTGAATGCTGTTAATTCCTGACATAAACTTGACTAATATTTTAAAATCCAGATGGCAAAAATATCTTAGAACAAAATTTTATAATACTGTTGTAATACATTTTAATTTATACAATGCTAAATTATGTTTATGGAAAGAATACAAAAATCAAATGTGATTTGAAACTTTTTTCTAATGATTTATAATAAAATTACTTGAATGAGTGTTAAACAAATGTACAAAATAGTATCCAGAATTTGAGAAATTACAATAGTTAACTGCCAAATCAAAACTGATCAGAAATATAATTTACATCCTGGAGTTTATAAACCTAAATAAAAGGTTACTTCTAATATTTAGGTTTTTATTCTCAGAAGATTTATATGAACTAGAATGATACCAGTTAATAGCCAAATTAATCTCATCACATTGCGTTAGTACCATGTTGTTCTCAAGCAGAAGTGATGTTAAAAAGCCAGATAATGTGAAGTCAGGTATTCAAAGACAAACAATTGTGGAGCTATTCAAATTATAGGAAATGTGCAATGTCAATTTGAATTAACAAGTTGAAGTGAGTGTCTTTTTTCAAATGTCCGTTAATGTTAATAAGCAAAGAGACAGAGGACTGGAGCTCCACTAATCGGAGTTGTCAATGGTGGGTCAAAAGAACTAAGTGATGGAGGCAAATTTTATACACTTAGTAATAAGTAGGAGATTATTATGTATGATTTTATCTTAATTGGTTTTGAAAATTAATTGGGTGGTAACAAAAGCTGGCATAAAGCTTTTCATTTGAATAGAACAATTAAAAACCTCAAAAGGCTTGGAGTTGATGATAACCATTCTACTGGATTAACTCCCAGCTATAAAATCAGAGATTTATTATTTATCTGAAAATTGAGTTAATGTTAATGACTAATGTATATTACTCAGCTGGGAACATTTCTACTTTTCAAAGCATGTATCTTTGGTCAAGGTCAAGTCTATATAAAATTGATATAATAGTGACTTCCATGACTGCATTTTTTCCTCATTCAAAATGAAAAAAATATGTAATGAAAGTAACAGGACATAGTATTTATTACCCTACACTCTAATAACTGAGGTGTTTTTTTTTTTTTTTTTTTGGCCATCTGTAATATCTGCCTGCTAAAAATAATATTGGGCTTAAATTAGAAATAAGAAAAATCACTTCTATATTTACCTGTCTTGGTAAGGTTGCAATTATATATCTCAGCCTTTCCTAAGTTTAATTTCTGAAAATTTCATGTTATCTTTAAATGTAGTCATTAAAACAAAAATTTGGGGACACTTGGGTAGCTCAGTCGGTTAAGCATCTGTATACCTTCAGCTCAGTTCATGATCCTGGGATCTGGGGATCAAGCCTGGTGGCAGCTCCCTGCTAAGCAGGGAATATACTCTTCTTCTCCCTCTATCCCTCTCCCTGCCGCCTTCCCCTGCTCCTGCTCTTTCCATCTCCCTCTCAAATAAATAAATAAAATATTAAAAAAAACAGAAATATGAATTCTGGCTTTGATATTTATTATAGATAATATATTTGGGGATGAGCCATTGTGTATCAGCAACTGAAGGATAGAGATCCCTTTTAATCATGTTAACATTAACGCTGATCATTTATCTCCAGAATCCTAAGCGTTAAAAAAAATATATGACTACAGAATAATATTTAGTACAAGTGAAATACATACATATATTGACAGTACTGATGCAATGATATATATTTGTAAAGTTATGCTGAACTGGCTAATATTTAACAGGAACCAATAACTCTTGTCCTGGTTTCTATCAACTAATTTCTTATCAGATACTACAAACTTACTTTGCCCACATTTTACCTGCCTAGTGTTTAAAAAAGAGTGGCAATGTTTCTGTATGTCACTAGATTTTTAAGCAGATTATTTAGAACAAAAGCTAAATGCTTTGGGTATTTACATAAATAAAATAAAAGGATTAGTCTACATTCTGTTTTGTTTTAGTGTGCTATGTAGATTGTTTCCTATAAAGATATGGAATTTAAAAAACAAGATATCTGAATGTTAAAAATATTTGCTTTAAATTAAGTGTAGATCTCTCTCCTTTAAAATATATTTGTAAAAAATTGTTTATGTAAAATTAACATTCCTCTGTTACATTTGTAATTAATTAACTACCCAGGAGAGTGAATTTTATTTTATTCTCACACTAACAAAACATCAGGACTCAGTGGAAATTTAGAGCATATCTAGGCAGATGGAAATAAAGCAAGAGAATGAATGAAGAGAATGAAACAGCAGAGTATATTATCTCAACAAGAAATGCTGTATTTTGTCTTTTGAAACCTGTTCCAAATCAGTAAGCTTTTTATATTCACCAGGAGTATTTGTTTTCACATTTTCATAGTCGTTCAGCAGTACTTGACAAGCTTTTTGTGGCTAAGGAAATTTAAAACTACTTTGAAATTCTCTGAGCAACTCACAGATACCATCAAAATATATTGCCATAGTATGAAGAAATGTTGAAGAATTATGCCTTTAAAATTGTGCCAAGAAACCTAGCCAGCATCTTTCTCTCTTTCATTATCAAGCAGAATTCTACACTGCCTGCATTTGAGCTAGGCAATTCCATAGGTTCTTCTCATACAACTGCTTACAGGAAAAGTTTTAGACCAGAAAAGACTTACTTTCCTCACTCTGGGGAAGTAACATAGTGTAAGAAGTAAAATAGTACACAAAAGCAGGAGAACTATTTCTGCTGTTAACCAAGAAAAGATGGAAACTCTCCAGCATTTGGTCTTCACATCAAGAAAATAATGGAAGTGCATTGTGGGATTTCTAGTGCCCCATTCAGTTCTCAAAATATGAAACTGCTACCTTTCCAGTCAGTTAAATGTCCAGGTCTTATTATAAGGGGTGTGACAAAAATCTCAAGGCCTTCTTGTAAACTGCATAGGCTGTTAAAAGGAACAAGTTGTAGGGTGGCTGGTAAGGTAGAGAAGATGAAAAGGAAAACATTATCAGCTGCTTCTTGACATCTTGTCTTGTTCAGGTACCTCAAATAAAGCACTGTCCTTTACAGATCTGATTCTTTCCCTGTGTTCCTCCTGCCAATGGATGACATCACCATATAGAAACTTTGAAAGCTAAAAATCTCTTTCATTGGTTTGTTGTTTTTTTTTTTAAGTAGGCTTCACACCCAGCATGGGGCCCAACATGGGGCTTGAACTCAGGACCCTGAGATCAAGACCTGAGCTGAGATCAAGAGTCAGATGCTTAAGCAACTGAACCACCCATGTAACACCCCCTAAAAACCTTGCTTTCAATTCCCAAATTGAATCCATCACCAAATCCTGTTCATTTTAGTTGCTAAAATCATGCAACTCTGTTCACATCTCTCATCTTCATGCAAATTTGTTAGGTTTTGTGAAGTTGCCTACTTAAATGCAATTTGCTCTTCTCCAGGCAAACTAGTCTCCATTCTACAACCATCAAGTTCTTTTCAAAATATGCCTTCTGGTCGTATCATTCCACACATCAACATTGAAGAGAATTCCTCTGTGACTTCTCATTACTCTTAGGATAAAGCTGAATCTAACAAAATTCTATCCAGTAGAGCTTTCTGCAATAATGGAAATGTTATCTGAATTTTCCAATCTTGCAACCACTAACCACAAATGGCAACTGAGCATATGAAATATGGCTAGTTCAACTGAGGAACTAAATTCTTAATTCTATTTAATTTTAATCCTTTTAAATCCAAATTTAAATAGTCACATCATCTGGTAGCATCCACCTTGAGCACTGTGACTCAAAAATATGTCTGCTGCATCATGTAGTCTCTACCACTTCTCAAGCCTTTTCCTATACCAAATCCTCTATCCTCTTGATGTCTCTTACTCACTCCTTTAAGTTTTGTAAATTCATTTTGTTCCCTGCTGCCTCAGGGAAACTTTGCACACATTATGACCGCTTATGGGACACTTCTTTCTGTTCTTTTTCTCCTAGTTAACACTAATCATACTTCAGATGATCCAAGAATGAAAATAATTTCCTTAGGGAATAAAGAAGCACTCTTCTTCATTGTCCTCGCCATAGTTGCAGACTTAAACATTTAGGTGTGTGGTTATTTGATAAAACTGGACTGCAAGATAAGGGCATGGGCCATTGCTGCCTAGAGATTACTCCAGTTCTTAGCATACAGTAGCATACAGTAAGTGTTTCATAAATATTAATAACATGAAGAAGTGACTCTAATTATTCTGTGGCCTAATTGCTTCAATTTGATTTGAAATTTTCTGGTAATGTCTTTGGCAAATCTTTGTATAAATACTAAGCATACAAAGTAGCAACCACAGGAAACTTACCCAACTGCCAACCTTTTCTGAGTCCAACAAGGGAATGGAACTTGAGAACTTCCTTTGTATTTATGGATTTAGAAATCATCCACTAACATCTAGGTAAAAGCTCAAAAAAACAGTGATTATTGGTATCCAATTTGGCTGTAACAGCCTAAAATACATTCAGGCTCACAAGTTAGTGAAAAAAAACTTTCATAACTTTCACCAGCAACCTAAGCTCCACAAATCCCTATGCTCTTGATATCTTAATTTAATCACTTTTGAAGTCATTTGTTCTTGTAAGGCATTTTAATCTCCTTGTGTGCTTCTGGTTGTCCCCATTTCACACTTGTTATCAGCATACTCTTCTGCAGCTTAAAGCCTTCAAAGAGCCTAGCATAGTTTTACTGTAACTCAGATTTTTAAGCTTCTTTTCAAGGATCTTCAACTTTTAATCTTTTTCTTCATATAGACTCAATCTTAATTCCACGAATACATCTTGCATTTTTGAGGGGACAGATTTATAGGGCAGTCTATGTATTCTTCCAGTTTGCCTCCTACCTTGAAGACAAAGAAGTTGTCTCTCTGATTCTCTAAAGGGCATGTAATACCAGCTAGTATACATGAGTGGTCATACAAAATTGTTCCATAATCTACTCATTATAATTCCATAAAAGACTAGAGACTTTCAAATAAACTTTACATTGAATCTCCTTAGTTAAATGACATGTATGTGAAGGCATGTTTTGAATATTTACATTTGGCCTCTCTTCATATAAGCAGGCTATGGGTGCTTCACAATATGGGGCATACATATGAAAATATATATTTCAGGGGCACCTGGGTGGCTCAGTGGTTAAGTGCCTGCCTTTGGCTCAGGTCATGATCTCAGGGTCCTGGCAGCCTGCTTCCCCCCTCTCTCTCTGCCTGCCTCTCTGCCTACTTCCAATCTCTCTCTCTCTCAAAGAAATAAGATCTTTAAAAATATATATATATATATATATACATACATATATATTTCAACATTATGACAAGCTGAGCCACAAATAATACTTGTGCTACCAGCCAACATTCTGAATCCCATCACATCAATTATAATAATAAAATAATAACACCCATCATTCACTAACATCAAATGAACTATAATACAGTCCAAGCACCTAGTTATAGTACCTTTGGCAAATGTTGAAATTCTTTCCCTTCCTTATCCTTTTTCCATCCTTTTATTACTAACAGTTGTCAAAGCCTTCCCTCCAAAAGTTCTATCTTTGTAGGCTTAGACCTGTCATCCTCAGCTAAAAGCAATGATGACATAGTCCTTCACTATCTTCATCCTACCAACTCCTATTGTCTAGCATTATTTTTTTTTAATATTTTATTTATTTATTTGACAGACAGAGATCACAAGTAGGCAGAGAGGCAGGCAGAGAGAGAGAGGGAAGCAGGCTCCCAGCTGAGCAGAGAGCCCAATGTGGGGCTGGATCCCAGGACCCTGGGATCATGACCTGAGCCGAAGGCAGAGGCTTTAGCCCACTGAGCCACCCAGGCGCCCCTAGCATTATTTTTGTTCCCTAAGTTTGAGTACTCAGTATGGCTGGCCTTAGACAACAGCAAATATATGGGGTTGACCATTTGGTCTTCAGGACCTTTCTGCCAGGTTAACTCCATCTTACATTACTTTGCCTATTACTCAAAATGCCTTATGCCTTTGGAGAAGCCACACCTACATGACCAAAACCATGGCTAGTTCTTTCTATTCCTTTGTTTTTGGGAGGTAGATCCTACTGTCTCCATCCTAAATACCAGTCTTATTTTGAATGGATAGGTGGCCTGGAAATTCATTTCTGCCCTCCATTGAGTTTAAATTCTTGAATGTCATTTGTACTTTTTTTTTTTTTAACCATTTTACATCTTTGTGGAAAACACCACCAGCGAAACCAAACCTAAGCTTGCTGTTGTGTGCCAGATTGTCTGGCTGACTTTGTAAAAGCCAGCCATCATAGCTAGTTAATCAATCTGCTCTTTTGGCCTTATCTTTTATCTCCCCTGTTTTAAGGGCTCATGCTTCTGATGTGAGTGTCTTTCTCTCCCGCCTAACAGAAGTCTCTTGCTAAAATGAAATCCTTTATGCAACCACTAAGAAATTAGGAGAAATAGGTTCCAGTTTGGAAAGCCTAAGCAAAAATGTGTTTTCCAGTAAAATATAACTGTTGGCTATTATATAGATAAAATGATAAGAGGTACAGAACAAAAATGATCTAGCAATAATTGTTGATATCTCATTTTTAAAGCTAAGAAAAAGAACTTAACTTGCTGAAAGGTTTTACAAAAAAAAACCTCAAAAAGTGCATAGTTCAACTACCCCCCCAACATCCATTCCCAGCTCCCAGCTCATGAATTCTCTAGGGTCAATGGCAAAGTTTCTATTTTCTGAGTTAATGTAATGACATTTGAACAACAACTGACCTGGAAAATCTGGAGAACACAGTCTCCTTAGTTTAATAGCTTTTCCAGGTAAAATGCCTGTCCTCTGTAGTGGCAGCACAACACACACTCAGTAGCAGGCATCTGTCAGCTTGGCTCACTCCAGAAGAGTCCTAAGGGAATAGCTCAAACTTTAAGATGGAAGCTCAAGCCAGGTGTGCATTTGCTTGACTTTTCCTACTCTACATTTAAATTCTTTAGCTTATAGAATCTGTTCTATCTTCCACCTATATTCAAATTTGTTATCCTTCAACCATTATTTCCATGAAAACAAATAATTCTACATCCTTTGTAGACCAACAGTTTCCTGAGATGCTGGACCTAAGACCTACAGAAATTTTATAGATCCATTTTCAGTCAACTCCGAACCAGAAGGATAAATGCTTATTATTGTCTGTCTCTAGTTCTTTGGCCATTTCTTTTATTTCTTTTTTATAATTTTTAAACATTTTATTTATTTGTTTGAGAGTGAGATAGAGATAGAGATAGTGACAGAGATAGTGAGCTGGGAAGAGAAGGAGGAGCAGGCTCCCTGATAAGCAGGGAGCCTGACATGGGGCTCGATCCCGGGACATTGAGATCATGACCTGAGCTGAAGGCAGATGCTTAACCAACTGAGCCACCGCCCTGTGTTTGGCCATTTCTTTTTTTTTTTTTTTTTAAGATTTTATTTATTTATTTGTTAGAGCGAGAGAGAGCGAGCGAGCACAGGCAGACAGAGGCAGAGGGAGAAACAGGCTCCCTGCCGAGCAAGGAGCCCGATGCGGGACTCTATCCCAGGATGCTGGGATCATGACCTGAGCCGAAGGCAGCTGCTTAACCAACTGAGCCACCCAGGCGTCCCATGTTTGGCCATTTCTAATTAGAATCTCAAAAGAGTTATAATATACTAATGTATAGGTCAAATTTCATTACAATAATAATAATAATAAGCAACCCAAAGATAAACACACTATTCAATGTAGCCAAATGTTTGAACAACTATCTTAGAAAAAACAACCACCTAAAAATTTACAGTAAAAGAGATTTTACTCACTCATCAAAGTTTAGTACTGAAAAAAACAGATTTTTGGCACAAGATCTGCCCATTCTAATAAATAAATAAGTTAATGCCACTCTTATTATTGAAATACCTGTTAAATATCTGTTTCTTCTCATAAATTCAATTTCACATTTCAAAGGCAACTGTGATTATGAAAGACAAATAGTTTCAAGTAAATGAACATTTAAGAATAAACATTATTATATTTTTAATCTGATTGTTTTCTTTCCCTATATATGTTTCCCCAAGTTGAGTTTATGGAAAATTATTATTAAAGTTTTTTCATGATATATTTCATGGCAAACAATTTCCTAAGATTTTAAGAATTTTTTAAAACCTTGATTTTAGTAAATGACATATTATCTGAAATCATAATGATACCATATAGACACTCCATTATTATATATTTCAATTATTTCTCATTTACTCTTACTGTAAAAAAGATTCTGTCAAAATCCTGTATGTACATTTTTTTCTATATTATGAGTATTTTCTTGAGGTAGATTTCTAAAAGTGGAGTGTCGCAAATAATATCAACACACTTGTGATTCTTAATATATAATGAAAAATTTCTCTTTACAAAGTTTGTACCAATTCACACTTCTACCATGACTGTACGGGAGTGCTTCATTCAATAAACCATCTTCAGTCTTGAATATTACCCTCAAAATAAAATCTTGTCCCTTTTGAAATATTGAAAAGAAATACTTGTTTATGATTCTTATTATTAATAAAATACTATAAATCCTATATACTTAATTTCTACAAATTGTCCATATTACCTTCTAATTTTTTTAAAACACATTTCTTACTGACATAAATGAAATAAATTATTCACCTATCTATTCATCTAATTTATCCATCTATCTAGACACAAAGGAAATCAAGTCTAGCCTATTATTTATAGGAAACATTTTCCTAAAATGTCATGTTTCTCTTAATTTTAGCTATTTTATTTTTATCTAGTTAAGGTATTTTTAGGTAGCCTTATTTTGAAAGCTTTTCTTTTGTGTTGATATATTGATATTGATATATTTTCCCAAATTCCTCATATTAAATATTAGGTACCTGATAAAGTATTCCTTTTCTACTCATTCTGTTTTCTGCTTAAGGTCTACATTCTGCTCCTATAACCAGTCTTTTGCATCTTATATCAGTACCACATTGGTATAATATTTTTAGTTTTAGAATGTATTTTAATATGAGCTACAGTGGATGAAAGACAAAGGAAATACTGATAGATATGTCTTTATCTCAGAGGCTTACCAGCCAAGCTTTACTTCTTGCTTACGTGTCATGTCTGTCTGGGTTGGCTGTTCTGGATGTTTTCACAGGGACATCGCAGATTCATGGGCTGAAGGAAAAGACATACAGCTGGCTCTTAGTTAGCACACCCTCTGTTCCTGTACTTAATTGGCCAAATTCAGTCACAAGGCAAGGCTTGAATTCAAAATGTGGGAATCCTACTATCTTCCTATAGAGAAAGGGATGAGGTAGCACAAGGTACCAGTCAACTTTAAATAATTTAATTAAAGTCAAAAAAGATTCCGTTGCAGTTTTGACTAACATTATCCTAAACCCATAAATTAATTTAGCAGGAACTGGCATTTTTACAATAACTACTTTTCTTATCCAGATACACATTTCTCTTCATTTATTCAAATCTCATCCTCAGAACTCTCAGCTAAGTTTCAAAATTTTTAATAGTTCTAAGAAAATTATTCATTTTGTTCAGTTTACAACAGATAGGTTTTGGATATTTTAATGCAATAATGAATTGAAATAATTTTCCAATTATAATTTCAATTGCTTAATGATAGTGTATGGAAAAAGTCATTTAAAAAATGCTGATATTGTATCTACCATTTGGTTTCATGTCCCTTTTAATTTGGAATTGTAAGTGATTCCCTCAGGCTGCTCTGTTCAATATAGTAGCCACTTGCCACATTTGGTAATTTAAATTTAATTAATATTAAATTAAATTAAATATTCATTTCCTTGGTCACACTTGCCACATTTCAAATGCTTAGTAGCAACATGTGGTTAATAGCTATTGCTTTGGACAGGCATTTGCTGGATCTTTCTGTCATTGTAGAAAGTTCTATTAGACAGTTCTGCAGTAGGACTTTCTAATTTTATAACTATTATCTGTTCATAATTTAAATTTTCTTCTTTCTAATACTTGTGATTTTTCTCATTTCTCTTTGTATTCTATTATTTTGGCCACAACTTTAAGCAAAATGTGTATTACTGGCAGTGATAGAGTTTTGCATAAATTGCTAATTTTTATTAATTACTTGTTTTTGTTAGTTGAAAATAAACTATCATCCTGGCATGTCATGCATAGCTGTGTGACCCAAATAGTCTTCCCAAATTCTAACTATCTATTCATTGCCTTTTATTTTTTAGGCATTTTGTTATTAGAAGTGGTAAAGAAAGAAGCATGATGGAAAAGAAAGAAGGTGCCCATGAAAACAGTATTCTGTCTCCAATATTAGTACCAAAACAAGAGAAGAGACACTGTCCAGTTTTTTGACAGGTACAGACAGACACTGGGTCTCCAAGATAAATGGGAAATTGAAAAGGAATGAAACATTCCACTTACTGCTTTCAGTCAAAGCATGTGGCAAAGCATAGATTGCAATTCTTAATGCAACACCACTGATGTTATCATCAGTGAATTATCTTCTTCCAATTCTACCTTTCCATATTATAGTATTATATTTTCTTAGTTTTTAGGTGTCCTGCATTTTCCATTCTCTTTTCCTGTTCACAGATCATTTTTCAGTTGAAGATAATGAATGATAAGCTTCATCAGAGTTGTTACTAACCAAACACCACATTGAACAAGGAACTCACGTTGACTGAATATTATATACTCAGAATTTTCCTTTACTCACAGTTTTTGTAGATAAATGGCCTTGGAGACCTATAAATAGTTATTGACAATAAACATTAAGAGCCAGTGACTGCCATTTACTTAGCCTTGTTTTGTGTACAAGGCACTTTACTAAGCTTTTAAATC
>RCUC01165732.1:0-133840 GCA_003697995.1 Taxidea taxus jeffersonii | reverse complement strand
TTTTTTTAAAAAAAATCCCTGTGGGCATTTTTGTTGTTTATTTCTTACATCACTTGTCTTCAATTGCCATTTAACCATTGTTTTGATCTTTTCCTGGAGCCAGAACAAAAAGCCAGGAAGCAGATGCGACTGCGACTCTCTCCCTCTCTCTCCCGCCCGCAGCTCGCAAACGTGAACTTCCCGTGAAAGGCGCCCAAGCGGCGTGCACACCACTCACACCCAAACGACGGTGTCGGCCCGGCGGCCCCGGGAGCGGCCCGCCCCGCGGCAGGTGTAGGGCGCACTTCGAGGAGGCCTTCCCCGAGATTCCACACCATGCGCTCCGCGCCAGCCTGGCCCCGGAGGGTCCCAACCGGACCGCACGGCCACCCGACGAGCCGGCTCGCGAGAAACGTCCGTACCCCCTGGGGCTGACTGACCCCAAACTGAAGCTCGCAAGACGTGGGTCCCCTGGACCTTTTCCGTCCTCCCTTTCAGAGAGGCTCTTTAGAAAGCAGCCAGGGAAGGGGGTGAAGCCAGGTCACGGGGGGCGGGGGGACATCTAACAGCAGCGTCGCCTCCCCCTCGCCGTTCAGGCTCGTGGGTGCGAGCACGAGGCTCGGGAGGCCTGGGCGACCGCGGGAGAGGAAGGGTTAAGAAGCCAGGGGCCCCCCCCCCCCCCCCCCCCCGCGCCCCCCCCCCCCCCCCCCACCTAGCCCCTCCCCGTCAGTGCTGTAAAACAATCCCTTTGTTTCCTCTTTAAGACGTTAGCCTCAGGGGCCATTATAGGAAAGAAAGGTAGCCAGGCGCTTTTATCTGTAAGAATCCATTAAGCGTGGCCTCCGTGCAGCGGCCGCTCGTTTATGGGCTGCCTCACGTGGGGACCCTGGGGGAGCCCTCCCAAGCGCTCACCCAGACGCACCTGTACCCCATCTCACTACCCACCCCTAGGGAACTGGAATTTGGAGTGAGGGGAGGAGGAAGGGAAAGTAAGTAGCCCCCATCCAAACAAGAGTTAGAAGGGCGTCGTGGAGCTCCGCCGTTTTGGGGGGGGGGGTGTCTCCAAAGTACCCAGTTTCTCCTCTTCCTGCACCCCCGGCAGAGAGAAATAAACTTTCGACGGCTCGATGGCAAACGACCCTCGCCTCGCCCTCCGCTACTCTCCACGCGGGGCCCCGCACACTCCACCACCCCCCGCGGTCTCGCCGCGGCCCAGGGAAGCCGACTCGGAAGGCAACGCGCGCAGCGGCGTCTCTGGGGCGCTGGAAGGAGCGCACGTGGGTCCCTCTGTCTGCGCTTCTGTCGACCCCGGGGTGCGCGTGGACGCGTCTGCCCGCGGCGCAGGGCGACCCGCGCTCAACCCGCAGATGTTCCCTCCCGCGCGCGCTGAGCTGCGGCCCTGCAGGACCGCGCGAGTTTTTCCACTGGGGACTGGAAGAGGACCCTTTACCTTTTTTAGGAAGCTGCGACGCAAAATGCCTACCGGAAAGCCCCGGAGAAGGCCCTAGAGGCTTCATATGGCTCGTCATAAAGTAATCTAGCACCAATTAATTATTTATATCCTACCCTGGAGAAGCAGTTGCCCCAAATGCCCACTTGGCCAGTGCGCTCGGTTACCCGGTTTCCGGTCAAAACAAGGAAAGAAACGCCGACAGGCCCAAAGCACCAGCGCCCAGGGAGAATGGCTTTGAATTCTGGTCTTATGGGGCAGAAGCAAAGGGAGGAAAGGCAGCGGCGGCGGCGGGAGCCAGGCAGGGCCCTGGGAAGTGTGATACTTTCCTGGAGCTTAGGGGGAGGGATATTCCCTTTTGGAAATTGCCAACAATTAGATTGTTCAGAGGACCACAGGTGGTGGGGATGCCACAAAACAGAACAAAACTCTTTAAATTCTCAGTTGTATCCAGGCCAAAAAACAGAATATCAAGTCTGCCGGTCTCCTGCTTGAAATCTCTGTGGAATGACCTTCTTTGGATCTTCTCCTGCTCTTTCCCCATGAATATAAATATTTTCTCCACTTACCATATGTTACCCACGCACTTCCACAGACCCCACAGCCACTGCCCTGCTGGGCTGCTTGCAAAAGGAAAGTCTGCCCTCCTCTCAACCGGGAGGGCAGGGGGAGGAGGGAGCAGTGTTGTTTAAGGGACAATGTCACTTTCCTCTTCGTCAAGATTCTTTGTCAATTGCTGGGGAAATAATTGACCTCAAGCTACTTCAGTCACAACCAATAGAAAAATGGAATGGTGATGTGTCCAGCTGTTAAGGGAAGGCAGGCATGCAGGCTGGGAAACAAAGGTGGCAGGGAATAGAGCTGACATGAAAAATATGGAAAGCTTCATGTTGGAATTCTTGGGAAACAGGAATTTCACTAAAAAATAGAACAAACAAACAAAAACTAGCATTCTGTTCATTTGCTGCACCTTCAAGTTTATGGTCCTTAATTTATGCCTTTGGATGGCTTAAAAGGAAAATCCAGCACAGAAGCTCTTTAATGCAGCTGAATCTTTTCGGTTCTCTGACCCTTTCCTTAACTTACACAATGGCACATCCCCCTCCCCCCACCAACATCCTCCACTCAATCTGCAGCCAGAATGACTCAGTTCTGTCTGATTCAGGGGCCCAGGGAAGGATTTGAGAGTTCAGTGAGTATTGTTTGGGGGTTTTTGTTTGTAAGCAGTGGGAGAAAGTACAGGAGGGAAAGGGGGCACCAGGAGGAATGAGAAGGGTCGTGGGAGGGATAGTCAAGAAGAAACTCAGCATGCAATTGTAGATATCTTGGGTTCCACAGGGGAAATGATGATTTAGGAGCGGTTTCTTGAAACAAACCTTGTATTTCAGACCACAGGATGTCCCAGTTTTGAATCTGATCCTGTGCCAGGTTGGACCAATCAGGAAAAAAATCCGTAAGGACATTTGATGCCACCAACGTGGTAAGGAGCAGGAACCCTATCAGCAGCTCAGCTAGGCCTCTGACGTTAACTCCTGAATGTCCCGGTCTTGCCAAGAGGACTGAGAACAAAATCCAGATGCTCCAAAAGCAGGCTGAGAGTTTCAGGGGTGCACAGATTCTCCTCTCTTGTGAGGCTAAACTGGAATGGTGGGTGGGTGTTGATGCACAAGCCACCAGAGAGAAAAACTGAGGTCCCTGCCTTAACACAGAAACACGAAGGGTGAGGCGTGACGTCAATATGGCACAAACCTGTCACCAGGGCAGAAGAGCCATCAGAGCCCACGCATGTATGTCTCAATAGCTTACGTCTTCCCCGAGGACTTGCAAGGAATGGTGGGTACGTGAGCAAGTCATCTCGAACAGAAGGCACATCAGCGGGCAAAAAATGCGTCACGGTAGATCTAAGGCTGATAATACTCAACGCAGACCTTCAGAGACAACATATTCAGTGTCCCTATAGACGTGTCCCCCATGGAGTGATGCACATTCTCAAGCAGAATTTTTGAAAGGTGTGTGCCCGCTCTCACACAACCTCAGGTAAACAGGTTCAGGGGGATTTTCCATATCTCTCCAACCTCCACCAGGGCTTTCCAGAATCTTCTCTGAGATCCGTTCAAATCTGAGCACTCTTGCTAGCAGCTATGCTTCACTTCCCTCTGATCTGCTAACCCCAAACAGCAGCGCGGTATTAATTTGCAGAGAGCCTGTTGATGGAATTCTCCAGTTTCCATCATTGTTTGAAGCTGCTGACCCCTGTTTCATCTGAGGTAAAGAGATTTTTCTTTCACGTACCCATTCTTGAAAAGAACTGGGTCTGGAGTAGTTTTGTTCTAGATAGGTCTAGAGCTTTCATTCTAGGATCCAACAATTGTCAAATACGGATATTCTAATTGTGCCTATTAAGTGCCCCTCCCCCATGCAATTTCACCTAATGGTTCAAAGATGGAGCCTTTGAGTTGGCTGTCTAGTAATGGTAATGGATTTGCATTGAACTCTTCATGTTCTCCCTGGTCTTCCCGGTGACCCCTGCCATTCATGTGCAAGGTGGGAAACCAAGATTGGGGTGAAGTCTGTGGCTATAGTAGTCAGTAAGGCTAATTGGCTTGCATAAGAATGAAACCTGTGGCTTGGCCTCATTAGCTCTGCATTAAATCTAACACACCAAAGTACAGTTGAATGGACATAACTCGTGCGCGGGATATATTGGTAATTCTGTAGAATTAAATAAAGTTTTAAGGGAACACTGCTCCATATGCAAGATGGTCAGGACAAAACAGAGGAAATTAGGGGACGATGCCAATCCCTATTCTAGATTTACGAAAATTAAGTGCTTTTAAAGTATATCGTTTTCATTCTGCAAGTAATTTATGCTTAAACATCTTAAAACACTGCATTTTATTGTGCGTAATTTATGATTCTATTCATGTAAAAACAAAAAGTCAAGGAAGAGCTTGATCAGAAATAAATCATAGTTTATGTGTTGTTATTTAGATGGCATGATTATGAGCAAATGATTTTTTCCTCATCTCCGTCTTCCTAAACCGTTATAGAGTGGCTACAGCTACTGATTAATGGAACGAATATATATGATCATTCTAAAAACATTTGTTAATACTCATGTATAGAAATCACTATAAAAAAGTGACATGGGTTGCCTGGGTGACTTGGTCGGCTGAGTGTCTGCCTTCGGCTCAGGTTGTGTCCCTGGGGTTCTGAGATCAAGACAGCATTGGGCTCCCTGCCCACTGGGGAGTCTCTTTCTCCCTCTCCCTGCCCCCCAACTCTTGCACGTATGCACACTCTCTCTCTCTCAAATAAATAAAAATCCTTCTAAAATTTTTTTAAAAAGTGACATGAGTACAATTCCTGTTTTCTGGACAGTGTCCTGCACAAGAATTATAGAGACGTAAAAGGAGGAAAGAATCAGTCAACTGAAAGCGAACATTTCACAGTGTTATCTCATGTAGTTCCCCCTCCTGGGGAAGCAAGGACTGACTTTACAGATGAGGGGACCGAAGCTCTGCAAGGACATTACCTTGCCCAAGATCTTCCTGGTAAAGGAGACATTTACTTTTGCATGTCCACTTTCCTCTGGATACACAGAACACACAGAAGCAGATTGAATAGATTAGACAGGTAGATAAATGATGTCTCAACATTGTTTCTCATTAGAAGTTCTGTACTGGGAGAAAAACCAAAAGAGACTCTTAATGTCATAAAACAAACTGAGGGGGGTGGGGGGAAGAGGGGTTGGGTGAGGGGGGTGGGGTTACATCATATGTTTAAATAAAGCTTAAATAAAGTAAAAAAAAATAAAAAGAAGTTCTGTACTCAACAGTACAACCATCCTGACCATTCTCCTCACCCAGAATCACCCCCCCATACACATACACACACACACATAACAAACACATGTATGCACACACATACACATACATACCTGCGCATGCCCCCACACGAACACACACAAGCACGCACACATGTAGACACACACACATATCCACACACAGACATGGACATACACACACATTGCTCTCACTGACTGGGCCAAGGATGATCATCTGACACAAAGTCGCTATACCATTAACTTCTGAGTGCCGATCAGATCCTCTCTTCTCAAGAATTTGAAAAAAGAGGGGGCGCCTGGGTGGCTCAGTGGGTTAAAGCCTCTGCCTTCGGCACAGGTCATGATCCCAGGGTCCTGGGATCGAGTCCCGCAATGGGCTCTCTGCTCAGCGGGGAGCCTGCTTCCTCCTCTCTCTGCCTGCCTCTCTGCCTGCTTGTGATCTCTCTCTCTCTGTCAAATAAATAAATAAAATCTTTAAAAAAAAAAAAAGAATTTGAATAAAGAGATGTCTATACTGGGGTGAAGTCCACAGTGAGGTTTTCAATGAGGCTGTGAAGTCTTCTGGAAGGTAAGAGCTGGAGTCAGTCTAACAGAGGGCAGACATGGAGGTTGGAGGCCCCACGGATGAGCAGAGAAGACTGGCCTACCCAGAGGGGAAGGCAACATAAGGGAAGGTTCAAGTGGCAAGTGGTCACAGTGCCTTGTGTAGGCCAGAAGAGTGACTCCCATCCTCAGAACAACCCTGTGAGCAGCACACCTCATGAAGCTCTCTGGACCCTAATACATGTAAAGCTCACTTGAGGGAATGTCTTTCCTTCTACCCCAAAGATCTCAAGTTACAGCAAAACACACACACACACACACACACACACACACACACACACACACCTCATCTGAATGATTTTCTCGAGTCTCCCCTTGGCTTTCCCAATGACGACCAGTGTCTGCAAACTCATCTCTACTTACAAGTCTCTCAGGAACCTCCAACCTAAAGTGCACCAAAGTGAACCCATCTCCTTCCCTTCCACACTTTGCCAAGTATCCCCAAGCTCAGCGGGGTCACTAACACCTTCCCAGTGGCTCAAGTCAAAAATCTGGGGGCTATCTCTGAACTTCCCCTCTCTGGTGCCTCCTGTATCCAACCATTACAAGTCATCTCAAATACTGCTCAAATCCACCCATTTCTCTGGCCCTCCGCTGCCTGCGCTGGGCAGGTGACACCTCCCTCTCATCTGGGATGGGCGGCAGCCTCCTAACTGGGTCGCTCAGAGTCTGGTTCCTCTCCAACTTCATTCCAATGCTATGTCTAATCCTTACACAACTACACACACCAGCATCAAAACCCTTCCCACAACTTCTGGCTTTCCTTAGACTTTTAGGGTAAAATCAAAAGTCATGCACACGGTCTACAATGCCCTAGGCGTTGTACCCTCTCCAGTCCTATCCCTCAGCATCCTGGCTATGCTCTGCCCAAGGTGAAACTCTTTCCGTTCTTCAAAAATGTCTCCGTTCTTCAAAAATGTCATGCTTCGGGACGCCTGGGTGGCTCAGTGGGTTAAGCCGCTGCCTTCGGCTCGGGTCATGATCCCAGCGTCCTGGGATCGAGTCCCACATCAGGCTCTCTGCTCGTCAGGGAGCCTGCTTCTCCCCTCCCCTCTCTGCCTGCCTCTCTGCCTGCTTGTGTGATCTCTGTCTATCAAATAAATAAATAAAATCTTTAAAAAAAAAATGTCATGCTTCTCTGTCTGAAGGACTTTTGTGTACCCTTTTCCCCTCCACATGGAGCTCTTCCTCTCCCTGCTGATTCTTACCCTCTTCTTGTGTCTTCACTTCAATTCTGTGGCCTCCACAAAGCCTCCTCTGATTCTCTAAGCTTAAGGCGAAGCATCCCTAAGATGTGGTTCTGGGACTTTCTGCATCTGACTACCCATAGCACATGCCGACATGCAAGGTCATTGCCTGTTCGTATTATTATCTGCCTCCCCTGCTTGACCATGAACTCCAGGAAGGCATATCCCCAGGGTGGAGTGTACAGCACATGCTTGGGAAGCAGTGGAGGAATGAATGCATCATGAAGGCATCAAAGCAGGGCTCCTGTGCTCATGACAAAAATAGACATTTTAGTGAATCACCTCTTCTACTCATTTTGTTACAGCTTGCACTCTTAGGATCTGGTACAAGTCCCTGAAACAGAAGTTGGGAAACAGGGCCAGGGAACAACATTAGTAATAATATTTACTGTTACTATTATTAGCACACCTGGCATTTCTCCTCTCTTTCTACAAGAGGCCAGTGGCTTATACTCCAATTAATCTGATAACACTTTGACTCTTCGTGCCCTTACCCAGGACTCTGTTGGGCCCTCATGCAAATCAGTCTGAGGCCTTTCTAGAATTCTCTCCTCCTAACATCAAACATAAAGTGGACATAAGCCCAAAAATCTCCATTACATACATGCGGGAGCATCTCATTCAGATGGGGAAACCGGGTTCTGGTACACTGAGGCCAAGATAAGACACCAGGCCCATCTCTCTCTTTCTCCCACAGGCTGCCTGTGGGGCCCAAGCAGCCCATTGCAGGACCCATCAGAGGGGAGGTCTTGGAGCTTGTGGGGGGGCAGGTCAAGTAATGACTAGCACACCAAGCACAAGGTGTTCAGCAACTAGACATAGGTATGGTGGTCTTGGAAAGGAAATAGTTACAAGAGGGACATATTGTGAATGAAGATGCTTTAGACACAGAGAGTCAGAAGACGGAAGCAGAAGCTGAGAGGAAGGGTATCAGGAAAGGATGGAACCAACATGGCTCAGAGAATGGAGTCATACATTTGCGAACTGGGAGAGGGTTTCTGATTTCGAAGGAAAATGGTAATTTGGTTTTCAGACAGACTGGGTTTGTGATGGAATCTAAGAGGAAGTGAAAGTCACAAGACGTCAGCTGCAGAAGGGGATGACAATTTGGAGATGACCTATGTGGGGTGATGGTTGCAGGATGGATGAAGCAGATTCTAAAACATGAGCCAAATACAGGGCCAACAAGAGCTCCCCCATTCAATCAAAAAGATCAGGGGATACGGGGAGAAGAACCTCAAGGAGACAGAGAAAGCCAAGACGTGAGGCCATTCAGAACATAGTGTGAGGTTACAAAAAAGGAGACAGTGAGGCGTCAGTTTGCAATATTCAATACTGATTGTATTATTGGAGACTTTGTCACGAGCTAGGCATGGTTCAAGGAACTCTTCATCAGTGATCCCATTTAATTCTTGGAGCAACTCCATGAGATGGGGGCTTATTTAGCTACCTGAGGCTCTGAGAATTGGTACAACTTATCAAGGCCATAGGACCAGTAAGAGGCAGAGCTAGGATTCAAACCCATTGTCTTGGAACCCATAGCTGAATCTTGGAAGATGAAGAGAAAAACAGAATGGGGGATAGGTCGGTTTTCTGTGGCTTGACAAGACAAAACCAAAGTGTTCTGGATAAGAACAGCTGGAGGTTGAAAAAGATCACAGCCTAAATACTCCTCTGACTCAGTGACTCAAGGATGGGGAGGCAGACTGATGAGGGAAGGAAGCCCGGGGCCCTGAGACTCACAGGCCTGCTTCTCTTCAGTGGCTGCTTCTGCCTGGGCAAGAGCAAGGGAAGCTCCTCTAGAGCTTTCTCCCCAACCTGACTGGAATCCCAGACCTGGGGTCGCCATTCTGGGTGCTTTCCAAGGGCCCAGAAGGAGATATAGGCCCTGAGAGGAGTGGAATATAGGGCAGACCAATCAACATCCATACACCACTGGGGGTGGGGTGGGGAGCTGCCCTGCTGGGGCAGAGGGGGAAACACCAGCAAGGAGGGGTGGGGACCAAAGGAGCCAATCTCCCAGCACTTGCCCTGGATGCTGGGACACACCAGAGGGACACAACAAGGGACGTCCTAGGCCTCCTTAAACTTGAAGCAGATCTGGGGGGCCTGAATGTCAGGCCCATGGGAGAAAGGAAGGCCCCTCCAGGTCTTAGGGGACTGCTTCTGGGGGCACAAACCTCCCCTGATGGGAGATGTTGGTCTTGTAACGCATCCTGGATCTCCCACCTCAGAGCTACGTCACCCAAGCCTGTTGTCACCTGTTGGCCAACTCCATGAGATGCACACAGCTACTCCTTCCCCTCCCCCACTTTGGACACCAGTTTGCACCCCACACTAGCTGTGTCTTCTGTTTTCAGTCAATCAATATTGTTGGCTTTCAAGTCAAGGCAAAGAAGCCTTGCAGATAAAGGGGACAGCAGTGGACCTCTCAGCTGTTTCGGGGGGTTGGATGTGGAAGTGAGTCAGGGCAGATGCTTGCTACAGGCAGGCCCTAAGAGAGGACAGCGCCCCCTGGAGTTGTGCAGATTGCCAACTCTGGCAAGCACAGAAGAATCTGAGGGGGAAGGAACTCCGGGCCTCCTGTCCACTCTATTTCTCTTCAGCCCTGCAATGCAGGCCTTTTTTCTATCCCCACAGCATAAGCAACCCATCCCAGCCTCAGGTCTTCATGAGTCTTTCTGCCTGCACTCTTTCTCCCAAGTGGCATCATGGTGTCTTCCTTTTGTTCCCAGATCTCAACTCACACTTCACCTCCTCAGAGAGGCTTTCTCTGTTCTGTTTCATTCTTTTTAAAGCACTTATCCTTATCCTTGAAAGTTATTTTAAAGTTATTAGCTCTACCCACCACGCCCAACTTGAATATAAGCTTTCCGAGAGCATGGCTTTGGAGTGTCTTGCTTCCTCCTGTGTCTTCCACACCTAGGAAAGGATCTGGCTTTTGTTGAGGGCTTCTCAGTAAATGTGTGTCAAATGGAACCCATTTGAGGGGTGCCTGGATGGTGCAGTCAACATCTGACTCTTGGTTTTGGCTCAGGTCATGATCTCAGGGCCATGGGATGAAGCCCCATGCGGGGCTCCGCACTCAGCTGGGAGACTGCTTGGGTCTCTCTCCCTCTGCCCCTCCTCACTGCTCTCTCTCTCTCTCTCTCTGAAATAAATCTTGAAAAAAAAAATGGAAGTGACCAAATATTTAAAATGATTTGATGATAAGCAATTAAATCTTAGTTACAAATAATTATGTCTGCACATCCCCCAAAACGATTGTCTGTTTTCTCCCTAATGGTTTGCCTTTTCTTTCATCCTGCCAGATACTACACTGGGAATGTTGGGAATACGTGTCAACCCCCAGTGGTTTCAGGGAACCTGTGACTTTAAAAAGACCGTCATCACTGAAGATTGTATAAAACGCCGCTGTAAAAGGAAAATCTCCAAAGGAGATAAAGGGCATCAGGAGTAGGGCGTCTCCTTTTTATGAACAGTTCCTAGGTGGTGTCTGGCTAGCTGCTCCACCCCAGTAAAATAGGCCAGCAGGGAAACCTGCCTGTGGCCTGGCTTAACCCTTCCCTGGTCCTCACCTCAATAAGATGCTGGGAAAGATCAGAAGAATTCAAGCACTACTTGCTGACTGGAAGAAAACAGCAAAAGGGGGGAAGAAAAGACTGATTCCAATGTCACTCCCCACCCCCAAGCTTTCTTCTCCCAAAGAGCCTTCTGTTCGCAGAAATTAAAGGACTCTGATAGCAGATCACAAATTCAGGACAGAAAAGCTTCACTATGCACCCAGAGACCGTATTGTCAGGAACCAGACGTTGGACACTTTTTTTGCTTATGAACTTTTGGAGACCGTTTGAATAAAAGACTATTTGTTCCTGGGCAAACACTCACCAGCAAAGAAGCCTTTAAGAGGAGGGGGCATTTTTGTTTTGCATTTTTCTCTTTATAAAAAAGAGAGAGAGAGAAAGACTTAACTCTACTTGTTTTTCAGATAAAAGAAGCAAATTTGTTTACTCTTGCTGGGGACTCATGTTTACAAGTTCCTATGACATTGTGGTAAAAAGAAATGCTATTTTTAAAAAATAAAAAGCCACACAAGCCTTCATGTGTAGGGTTCTTTTTCCCCTTCCTGCCTCCCCACTTTCATTTTACAGATAGCCGTGAGTACACAAACCAAGTCAAAGCTCACAAGGTAACTCTCTTTTCTATCTTTCCCAGAGTCCTTTCAGAAAAAAAAAAAAAAAAAAAGAGGCCTTACCTGAACTTGAAAAAGCAATCTCCTGTCAAAGTTCAGTGAAATCCTAGCCTTAAAGCCCCGCCCCAGATTCGCTGCTTTTCGGAAAACCCAACTCCTGGCAGGTTTTCAATGTCCCATTCCCTGCAGTATTCACCTTCCTTGTCTCCACGGAACCTTCCTGCAATCAGGCTAGCAAGATGTTGAATAATGCCCTTTTCAAAGAGGGTGTGCCATAACTGGGTCACTAACTGTGTGACTAATCACAGTTGTCTGTAACCACAGAGACTGCGGCTTCAACCTGACTTGATCATTTGTAAACCACAAAATGACCCAGCCATCTGCAGGGGCTGCTGGTTCTGGAACTCCCACATCTTCCCAGGCCTGTTCCTTCCTTGGCCCAGGTGGAATGGAAACCGCCCTCCTCTTGGGGCCTCTGGGCATTTGCAGGAATCAGAACCAATCTGACCAGCTCCAACCTTTGCTTGGTCAAGTCTTTACCGGCTCCAACCTCAGCAAGGAATTGCAACAGTTGCTCTCTGCTCTGAATTCCATTTAGCAATTCTAAGTGTAGAAGAGAAAAAGAAGGAGCCTAGAATAAATTTGTTAAAAAAAAAAACTAGAAAAGGAAAAGGTAACAAGAAAGAAAACTTTCTCCAACTTAATCTGAGGTCCTTGGTTGTGTCTATCAGGTACTCGTAAATTGCACTAAAACTTAATCAAACCCATAACCCTCTCCCCAGGCGGTATAGCAATGTAAGGACTATGGGGACAGGAGCATCGTTGCCCAGGGTTCCTTGACTTGGTCTAAGTTAAGAGCCTGGGAGGTGGCCGCTGTAGGCCTCAGACCAGCAAAGGAGGAGGAGAGTTAACCCCTTCCTTTCCTGTCACCCAAGTCATAATTTTTGCAGGCCTGCTGTGCTAAATATATATATATATATACCAAAATACCACTTAGGAGGAAGACATTTATTTATACATGAGGGAAATGATTGGTCTTAGAAGCAGGGGAAGATCTGTTCTCACTACCTCTCACCACAAAGCCCCGACCCGAACTGTCTGGAAATAAGGTTATTTTTTCCTAAGAGTCAGGGCAAAGTTGGTGGAAAGCGCACTGGTGGACTAACCAAGGTCTCAGCCCCGCCCCCTTACCTGTGTTCCTTTCCCCCGCCCGCCCCAGCAATCCCTCAAGTAGAAACCCACCTTCCCCCCCTCCCCCTTAACACAGTAATTCAATAGGGCAATTGCCACCGTCTTGGGATGGGAAAGACGAGCTCTTCTCCAAAAGGATGGGCAGGAACACATGGGAGGGAAACGGGCAACGCTTGTGAAATCTCAAACCGGACTGGTAAGAACAACATCATAAATTATGGATCCCTTGAGCCGCCTCTGGCCTGTCACGGCGTGATCTGTCTCCCTGGACTTGCCCGGCGCGGGCAACACTGTGATCGGCTAGCGCGGGTCGCTGGGGCCTGGACTGCCCCGCTGGCCGGGTCCCAGCGCTACCCCACCCCCAAGGGGCGGCCTGATCGGGGCCCTGGGGGACAGCTGGGAGCTCCGCGTTGTGGGACGCACCAGCTGCGGGGACGGGGCCGCAACCAACAGCCGGCCAAGCACAGGCTCGCGATTGTGCTCGCCCCCCGCCCCCGAGAGAGCACCCAGCTCCTGGCTCCGCGGTGCGAACGGGGCCGAGGCATGGGGCACCAGGGGCGCGCGTGGACGGTGCGGGGTGCGCCTTCGCAGACGGCTTGGCGGGGGCCTGCAGAGCAGCGTGCAACATCTGCGCGAGAGCGCGGGGGCGGGAGAGGAGTCGTCACACTCAGGACGCCCATCTGGACCGGCTTTCCTCCCGCGCCAGATGCGTGGAGAGAGAAGTCAAGGTTAAATGCCACGGCGGGGGCTGCGGCGGGCGCGCAGAGCCTGGGCCCCCGCGCCGCTCCCAGCGCTCGGCTCGGGTCCCGCAGGCCCCACCTTGCCCTTTGTCTTTCCTCCCCAGCAGGTGTTGTGACCCTCCGGTATTATTCGTGCCAGGCAGATTAAAGGAGCCTCAGCCCTGTTTAGAAACTGCAACTCCTGTCTCCCCACCCTCAGCAGCCCCACCTATTGTCTTGTTTTTGTTTTGTTTTTTGGCGGGGAGTCAGCCGCTCATCATAAGGTGGGCAAACCCCTTGGTTCACATTTAAATATGTTTGTGTGCCAAACTGGCCTGCTGTTCCGCCCGTTTAGCTACTGTAACCCGCACCACAGAAACAATGAATTACCAGATAAAAGTCACCGAAAACCACCGACTCATCCTGCAGATGTTGTCTGCTGAAGGCTGCCTATTGACGAATGTGTAAGGGTGTGTGTGTGCGCGTGTGTGTGTGTGTGTGTGTGTGTGTGTGTGTGTGTGTGTATGCGCGCGCGCACCCTAGAGCGCGCTCGCACAAAGCCAAAGCCAACAGCCTCACATTTGTTCTTTGGTAATTTGTCTTCAGTATGCACCCCCCGCCCCTTATTTAAAGATGAAAGGTCAATTACGAGACTCAAAAACAAGCTACCTTCTCTGGCAAGCCCGCACTCCCAGAAATGAATGGGAGAGCTGGGGTTTCTCATGGGGCAGAGACAAGGGAATTCCAAATCAAGCTGAACTGTGTGTGAGTCAGGCCCTGGAGAAAACTGTGGGCAGAGGATATGTGAGTGGTGGTTTCCTGGATTTCTTCTGCAGGAAGAAACCACCGGCAGGAGGGAGGGCAGGAAGGGAAGGGGCCTGGGAGTCGCAGGAGGGGACGGAGGAGGGCCAGAGAGCCTGAGGGAGGGAGAAGGGCCTCCTTCTGGCCGATGGGGAAGGGCAGGGTGGGTCTGTAGGAGGCTGGGGCTGCCTTTGTGTGATCAGGGTGGGCTGGGCCTGGGCCTGGTGAGCCCCCCCACCCTGTGTGCACCCAGCCTGGGTCAGCTGCCCCGCTAGGTAACAGCTGGCACCTGTGTGCGAAAATGCTGTGCGCATTAGCAACGTCATTATTTAGCATTAGAGCATTACAAAGATAATTACTGCTAGTTAGAAAAGCGGAGGACAGAGGGAACTGAAACCCTAGGCCCCCAGGCTTATCAAACTGCGGGTGTTTGGAGGGCCACACTCCCAGAGCCACTCTGATGGGAAGTCTGGGGAGGACTGCTGGAGCCAGAGTGTCAGGCTTCTTTCTCCTCCAGGTCTGGTCTGGGCTCCAGGGTCAAATTAGGGTCAGAGATAAAATGTCAAAGGTCATCACACTAACATTTTTTGATAGCCAAAGCAATTCTTCCTGGACTCCAGAACTCATCCTTTTTATCTGGAATTAAATGTGTCCAATAAAGGTGAGCAGGGACTTTGGTCTTCAAATAATAATAATAATAATGTCAACAGTTAACAATGGTTGAGCTCTTTCATGTGTCAGACACCATGGAAACACATTAATGAATTCTGTCCCTCGAGCTTCACAGCCTTAAAAGGAGGTCATGACTATTAAAGCCACTTGACAGATGAGTAAACTGAGGCTCAGAGAGGGTTCAGGAGAGGGCACAAACTTACGCAGCATTTTGTGACTCTCCCCTACTGCCTATAGGTGCTAACAGACGGACAGAGAGTAAGGAAATGAAATACGTACACTCTGGTTACTTGTAGCTGAGAGAGAGAAATTTTCACAAAGCTGAGATTTAGTACAGAAATGCTGGTTTCCCAGACACACCTAACGTTCTCTACCTATGTCGTCATTGAGGTCAGAAGTAAATCTCACAGAAGTAAATGTTATAGTTTCCGGAAAGCAAGGTTTTTTTTTTTAGTAATTTCTTTTATAGATGGGTAATTTAGCTAATGAAAAACGTTTCTTAAATTTGCTCATTAAAAAAGTTTGCACTCAACACACGCAACTAACTACATGGACAATAATAAGGTAAACAGCTGAGGTATCAAAATTGGCTTTACGATTGAGTCCCAGCTAGGCCAATAAACTCACCTCCCAACTGCTGACCTAATTTTATTTTTTTGGGACACTGCACTCACTGAAATCAATGTGGACATTTAATTTCAGGTATACATGTTGAATTTATATCATCAGATGATGATGCCAAACTGAAGCATTATTGTTATTAATATTGACAATAATTATTAATAACAATCACTAACATGAACTAGGCTATTATTATGTGTCAAATATTACATCAAATGCTAAACGTTCGTCAGCTCATTTAATCCTTACAAAGAAAGTTCTGGCTTCCATTCCTTCTACCCCAGTCTCCTCTCCACACTGCAGCCAAAGAGCTCTTTTTTTTCTTTTTTTATTCAGATTTTATTTATTTAGTTGACAGAGAGAGAGAGAGAGAGGGAGCACACACAAGCAGGCAGAGTGTCAGGTGGAGGGAGTGGAAGAAGCAGGCTCCCAGCTCAGCAGAGAGCCCAACAAGGGGCCTGATCCCAGGACTCTGGGATCATGACATGAGGTGAAGGCAGATGCTTAACTGATTGAGCCACCCAGGTGCCCCCAGAGAGCTCTTTTTATTTGTTGGTTTGTTTGTTTGTTTATAAGGATTTATTTATTTATTTATTTATTTATTTATTTCACAGACAGAGATCACAAGTAGGCAGAGAGGCAGGCAGAGAGAGAGGAGGAAGGAGGCTCCCCGCGGAGCAGAGAGCCCGTTGCGGGCCTCAATCCCAGGATCCTGAGATCATGACCTGAGCCAAAGGCAGAGGCTTAACCCACTGAGCCACCCAAGCACCCCAACAGTATTTGCTAAAGTAATAAATAAAGAAGCACTCAGAGAGGTAGATGATTGTTATTATCCTCACTTTATAAATGAAGAAACTAAGGTGTCAGGGTGTTAATTTCCCAAAAGTCATACAGTTGGATCTAGAATGGGGGCAGTTACTATTTCAGATCACCAGCATTGACTGAATCCAAGGACCAACTAACAAACACACATGATCATGAAGAAATGTTAACATCAAATCGAATTCTATTAAAAATGACCTTCTCGGGACGCCTGGGTGGCTCAGTTGGTTAAGCGGCTGCCTTCGGCTCAGGTCATGATCCCGGCGTCCTGGGATCGAGTCCCACATCGGGCTCCTTGCTCGGCAGGGAGCCTGCTTCTCCATCTCCCTCTGCCTCTACCTGCCACTCTGTCTGCCTGTGCTTGCTCTCTCTCTCTGACAAATAAATAAATATTTTAAAAAAAAAAAAATTATAAAAAAAAAAAAAAATGACCTTCTCCTAGGGTGCCTGGGTGGTGCAGTCAGTTGAGTGACAACTCTTGGTTTGGGCTCAGGTTCTGATCTCAGGGTACTGGGATCCTGGAGACTCTCCCTCTCCCTCTGATCCTCCCCCCACTTTGCGCATGCATGCTTTCTCTCTCTCAAATCAATCATTTTTTTTTAGCAAATGAACTTATCTGGTGAGCAATTTAAATTTACAGGGCAATGTTTCCAAATACACCAGAGATTAATACATCATTTGCTCATTTATTCTAGGCACACAGGGTAAACATTAGAAGTATTCTGTGACTTCCGAATACTATTTCTGATTTTTTTTTTAAGTTTTCAAAGTATTTGAGCATTTTAAACTATGTTTCTTTGAAGAGTACAAATGCTGGTGGACATTCCATCCAGGCATTTCTGCTCTTACCTAAGGAAACCAGGAGAATGTGGTTTTATTGCACAATTGTAGGAGCCAAATGTAACCACAAACCCAGTGACCTATTCTTCTAGTACTTCTAACCCTCGGATTAACTCATAAGCAGCCCTCCCCCAAGGGAAGGGTGAAATTCAAATAAGTGAAGAGGCCCCGTCTTCAACCTTAAATTGCTGGAGTCCCTTCCAAATCAAGGATTCACTGTTTCCAGACAGTAAGCAGACCGCTTTTTCGTAACAAGAAAAACGTCATTGGTCTTATCTTTGTGTTGCTTTCACAGCTTAGATAAACCCGGCATCCTACTGAGGAAATGCAACAGGGTTTCCAGTAAAGGCTGTAGGGAGCAGACGGAGCAGCTTCCCTTCAGAGAATTGAAGTTTTCTATTTCCTTCCGGCAGGAACCATAGATGCCCTGTAAGAAAATCCAGGAATTCCATTCACACAGAACAAAACACAATAATGCCAGGGGGAGGGGGAGATTTTCCTGAAATATATGAGTTTGCCTGGTTTCACATGACACTGTGTATGGTCTATAATTCATGACCACAGGGGGCTGAAAACTGTCATTTCCTGGCCCCTCCAATGGTGGTTTTCCAGTGAGGAGAACATTCTGACTAACCAATGCCACTTTTTTTACTCTGAGTCTTCACGCAGGTGGAAGAAAGTCTACTTATACTTACCAGGGGAGGGGATGAGAAGGTGGACCACAGAGAAACTCACGTAGCCTCAGTCTTGTAATCAATCACCCCCGCCTGTTGTGAGGGTTTTAACAATAAAAGCTACCCACACAGACCGGCATTGATACGCATCCTGGCTATGTCAGAGCATAAATGAGACAGACTCTACCTACCTATCAGATGGCTTTTTGAATATAAACATGCAGACCCAATGGAGATTTTGAGAACTTTGTAACATCCCAACTTGGTGAAAACAGATGCAAAAGAGCTTATAGGCGTTTTTTATGTTTTTTAGTACACAATTGTATTTCCACTGGTTCACTCAGTCTTTCATAAATTGAAGCAGGTGTGGGGGGGTGGGGGTTTGGGGGATAGAGTTTTCGAATCTTGAGACTTCTTTGTAACATTTACTTGCTATTCTACTTAAATGAGGTTGAAGTTCGACAGAGTAAGAAAAGTGAACCTTCAGTTTATTCTGGTGTTAAGTGCATCTGTCTGTCATTCCTTCTCTTGTGTGTGGTTGTTGTAAAAATGATCTCTGCAGGGAGGCATCATCCCCTTCAGGAAGGCATGACCTTACATACAAATGAGACCAGTTGTCTATGGAAATGGTAACTCTAAGGTACAGTCAGTTAATGCACAGCTTACAGAAATTTAAGAACCCCAATCCCACAAAACGGTAAACCTACATACCCAGGTCACCAAATGGGAATTTGGGCAGACCATAGTGAATGAAGTGAACCAATCTCAAGGAGGACTCTTACACAGCTGAAATGATCAGATTGAAGACTTTTTTTTTTTTTTTTTAAGATTTTATTTATTTATTTGAGAGAGAGAGAGAGTGCACAAGCAGGGGAAGTAGTAGAGGGAGAGGGAGAAATAGGCTCCCCACCGATGCAAGGCTCCATCCCAGGGCCCTGGGATCATGACCCGAGCCGAAGCAGATACTCAACCATCTGAGCCACCCAGGCACCCCAGCTTGGGGACTTCTAAAAAGAGAATTGATCCAAAAATCACACTCTCTCCCCGTGTTCTTGGGGGAAGGGGAGGAAAACGGAACCTCAAATGAATAACAGTGAGTAATATTATTATGCGCTCTGGGATACACCTCCCTAAAGTAGAGATGGAAGATGGAGGTTTTAATGAACAGAAGTCAGCACCCTCCAGTGTTGTATGGATTCTTGACCATTTGGTTGATAAACATTTTGCATTAAATATAATTTAACTGGGCTTATGGTTAACATGTCAGTTTCTTATAGGTTTGAGGAGTTTTGTGGGGTTTTTTGTTTTTTATTTGTTTTTTTTGTTTGTTTGGGGAGTTTTTAAAAAAGATTTTATTTATGGGGCGCCTGGGTGGCTCAGTGGATTAAAGCCTCTGCCTTCAGCTCAGGTCATGATCCCAGAGTCCTGGGATCAAGCCCTTCATCGGGCTCTCTGCTTGGCTAGGAGCCTGCTTCCCCCTCTCTCTCTGCCTACCTCGCTGCCTACTTATGATGTCTGTCTGTCAAATAAATAAATAAAATCTTTTAAAAAAAAGATTTTATTTATTAGAGAGAGAGAGAGAGAGAGGGAGAGCACAAGCAGGGGGAGCAGCAGGCAGAGGGAGAGGGAGAAACAGGTTCTCCACTGAGCAGGGAGCCCAATGAGGGGCACAATCAAACGATCAATCCCAGTACCCTGGGATCATGACCTGAGCTGAAGGCAGATGCTTAACCAACTGAGCCACCCAGGCGCCCCAGTTTCTTGTAGGTTTTGATTAAGCAAGAGAGTTCTAAGCCAGACATTTCCAGCTGCCCTAACTAATCATTTCTTACTCTGAGAAGCCCAGGGCCAGACTGAGAACTCAGCATGGTAGTGCCCCTTGGAAAACCAGGCTATCTGGCCAACTAGTCCCCTCGAAGACATGTCCAGCTTCACTTCTCTCTAACAGAAATAAAGCCTTGTGAGCGCATGAGAGAGAACACCAACATCTGATTTTTTTTACATGATTCATAAATATTAATCAAAAAGCTATTAACTTTCAATATAGTCCTGAAACTAGATACCTAGGGAACCTGGGTGGTTCAGTTGGTTAAGTATCTGACTCTTGATTTCAGCTCAGGTCATGATTTCAGGGAGCTCAGGGCCATGGACTGGAGCCCCCAAGTCGGACTCCATGCTGAGCATGGAGCCTACTTGGGATTCTCTCTCTTGTGCTCTGCCCCCCTCCCCACTCACATACTCCTGTGCACCCTTACTCTCTCAAAGAAAGAAAGAAAGAAGGAAAGAAAGGAAGAAGAAGAGAGAGAAAGAAAAAGAAAAAATAGACACCAACATGAGGGTTTCTAGGGCTACTCCCTCCAGAAATAAATGTTTGGGGGCACCTGGGTGGCTCAGTGGGTTAAAGCCTCTCCCTTCGGCTCAGGTCATGATCCCAGGGTGCTGGGATCGAGCCCCACATTGGCCTCTCTGCTCGGCGGGGAGCCTGCTTCCCTTCCTCTCTCTCTTTGCCTGCCTCTCTGCCTACTTGTGATCTCTGTCTGTCAAATAAATAAATAAAATCTAAAAAAAAAAAAAAAAAAAGAAAGAAATGTTTGAAGAAGGCTCTTCCTGAATGACTATAACTATTTCTAGTGGGGTGAGAAACCCAGAATATTTTCCACAAGAATTAAAGGAAATTCCAGGCTGACTATTACAAGCTATCCTCAGAAAGTAAGGCCTCCTAGGAAGTGGAAGAATGAACGAACACCGGTGCCACTGGGACAGTAAGAAATGAGGGATCCCTCTGCGTTCTGGGAAGAATACTTGTTCTCAGGATATTTTCCACTGTGGAGGAAAGCCACGCATGAAGTGGTCATGCCAAGCAGCCTAGAGACAATTAAGCCAGGTTTTCAGAGAGTTTTCAGAGAACATCCTGGGCCCCAACCACGTTGTGTTTGCCTCAAAGCTTTCCTCATCAGCATCGAGTTACTCAGGTGATCCGCAATTTACCTGAAGGCATTAGAGGAGTAATGTAAAAATCTAGAGGAATTGAGCTCATAAAGTGATAAGTAACATAACTCTGCAAGCCTATTAGAGGGGAAAATTGAAAAGGCTGCAGCCAATTATTAATAAGACAGGTGAACATGAGCTGTCTAGGAGAAGCGTCTGGACTGGGAAACAGATTGCCGATATGAAAATGCTCAGGGCTGAAGTGGCCACCTGGCAGCCCAGGGGATGAATCCAGCCAGGAGAGGATGTGTTTTGATAGTCCACAGGGTTTTAAAAAAAAAAAAAAAAAGGTAAGCTAACACAAAACTAAGTTGTTCTGGGTTTTTTTGTTTTTTTGTTTTGTTTTACATTTAGAAAAATCTGTATGTTTACCTTCTCTGTCTCACACTCGCAAACAAAATTCTTCATTTTTAGTTTAAGTCTTCTAACCCGGGTCAGAAGGAGCAGGATCAAGTGATTGCTCTTATTGAAACAGCCCAATGTTTGCTTTTAGGAAAAAGAAACCACCATACTTCCTGGAAGAGAACCGGGCCTCAGGTGAGACAGGCAGGAGCCCAGGGCACAAAATTTAAGGAGGCACTCCCTGTCTGGCTAACAGGCTGGTGCAGGGGTGGCACCTGAGAGGAGGGCCTCCTTAAATTTTGCACTTGTCTCAGTCCTTCTGACGGACAAGTAATCACTGGGCAGTTGGGAGAGAGACAGAATGGTAGATAAAATGAAGGTTCCTTTGTTAAAATGAAATAAAAATAGTGTTGGGCTTCCCGTTTTTATTATGTTTTAGATTTCAAATTATAAAACTCTAAATTATAATCCCCTGACTACCTGGTGGTAGTCAGGCATTTACTCCATCACCTCATCTAAGAATAAGCTCTTAGAAGCCTTTAGAAGCTTCTCTGTGGTTTAGAAGCTATCTGTGGTTTAATAAGATTGTTTCTTGCCACTACTGAAACCAGTCTGCATGCTCTAGGTTCCCAGTACCTGTGGAATAGCTGAGCAATATCTTCTTTAACCTTTAGTTTTTTTAAAAAACTTTTTGTGGTCACTGCTCAGCCTTTCTCAAACCCTTTCACCTTTCCTTATCAAACCCCTTTTCCTTGCGTCATTGAGATTATAGGTTTCTAGATTTTCCACCTGTCACTCACCCCACCATGAATGTGCTGGGGCTCCTGGGTGGCTCAGTTGGTTGAGCATCTATCTTCAGTTGGGGTCCTGGTCCTGGGGTGCTGGGATCAAGGCCCGCATCTGGCTCCCCGCTCAGCAGAGTCTATTTCTCCTTCTCTCTTGGTCCCTCTCCCCGGCTCATGCTCTTGCTCTTGCTTGCTCTCTCTCTAGTAAATAAATTAAAACCTTTAAAACTAAACAAAACAAAATTGTCAGAGCGCCTGGGTGGCTCAGTCCTTACGACTGCCTTCGGCTTAGGTCATGATCCCAGGGTCCTGGGATCGAGCTCCACACGGGACTCCCTGCTCAGCTGGGGGCCTGTTTCTCCCTCTCCCTCTGTGTGTTTGCTTGCTCTCTTTCAAATAAATAAATGAAATTTTAAAAAAATAAATAAATAAAAATTGTCCCTATTCCATAAAGATCTTTCTTTTTTTTTTTTTTTTTTAAGATTTTTAAAAATTTATTTGACAGAGAGAGAGCAAGAGATCACAAGTAGGCAGAGAGGCAGGCAGAGAGAGAGGGAGGCAGGCTCCCTGCTGAACAGAGAGCCCCAAGCGGGGCTCGATTCCAGGACCATGACCATGACCTGAGCCGAAGGCAGAGGTTTAACCCACTGAGCCACCCAGGCACCCCGATAAAAATCTTTCTTTTAGCAAGTGTGGGTTTAGATGTCTATAGCATATACGAGAAATAACAGAGGCTGGTCCTTTAGGAAAAACACTATAAACATTCTTCGGGCCAAGGAGCTCTGATTGTTGTGTTCTCTGAGCAAAAAAGCCAAAAACTGTACCTTCTCGAAACCCCTTGCCTTATACCCCAGCACGTGGTTCTGTTACCTGGGCCGATAATCCCAGGGGAAGGGGCCCAACCGGAAGGAAACCTCTGTAGGGCTGGTTAGTGGCTATGAGGTGGCCTGATGAGGTCACACCACTCAACACGGACGCTCTGTACTAGACGCCAACAGGCCCAACCACATACCTCTGAGCGTACCGCCTCGTGAGGGATGAAAATCAGCAGTGCAGCAGAGATGGGACGAGGCCCAGAGAAGAAAGCAAACAGAAGGCAAGGGGGCATGGAAGTTTGGGAGGCAGGAAAAGCCGTGAGTTAGTAGTCTGGAGGGGGAGGGAAGGCAGAGGAGAAAGGGCATAGTTTGCGGTGACAGGAGAAAAGAGGACTAAGAGAGTCTGAACTGCTGCGTGGGTTGTGTCTGTCTAAGAGCATCCAAGGCCCCGCAGAGCCGAACTGTCCTTGAAACACTCTGCTCCCAGCATTCAGTGCTTTGCTTGTGTGGGGCGTGGCCTGAACCTGGCTCTGCCTCTGCGCCGGCCCAGGGCTGGCCAATCAGAGCATCGCAGCATATCCTGGCCCAGAGCCCCAGGGCTGGGCTTCCAGAACTGTTAACTGTCACTCTTGGCAAAGAGAAGTTCTCCATGCTGCAGTTGCGAAGCTCGCATCTCCAGGAGCCCACTCTATGGAGAAAGTCAGCCCCAAAGGGAAGTCAGGCCTGAGAAAAGCAGAGCCAAGGGCTAGGGGGAGAGCCCGACTCATGAAAGTGAGGCCCGCGTCTAGGCCTCAGTGATACAGTAGAAGGCATCATAATGGGGTGCCTGCGGAGCGCGTATCATAGGGCACTTGCTTCAGAGGACAATGGCATAATTGGGTACAGCTTGGAAAGATCAGCCCTCATTATTTCTAGTATCTACTATATAAACCTAACACAATACTCGCCGCAAGAAAGAAGCTTGGAATACAATTGCTTCTTTGCAAGGGATAGTTACCATTATTAGGACAGGATACACTCATTATCATCCAGCAGAGTCCCAGCTCGGACTCTCGGGGCAAAGTCACACACTTTCAAAAGTACCCTTGAAAATCCCTTAGAAAATTGCCACATTGGAAAGTCCAATACCTCCAGATTTTCCTCATTTCTGGACACATCACAGCTTCTTCAACAAAGTACCAACTGGGCCAATGCGTTTACATGTGGGCACTTGTAGAGAACTCATCTTTTTAAAGGCCCAAATGACAGAGATCCTACCACAAAGGCACATGGCATTGAAACCCACAGAGACAATGACAGATTTCTTCTTTTAAATATTTTATTTATTTATTTGCCAGAGAGACAGAGCACAAGCAGGAGGAGCAGCAGGCAGAGGGAGAAGCAGCCCCGCCACCCCTACGAGCAAGGAGCCCCACGTGGGACCCCATCCCGGGGCCCCCGGATCAAGACCTGAGCCAAAGGCAGATGCTTAACCGACTGAGCCACCCAGGCGTCCTGAGAATGACAGACTTCTGACCCACGTCTCAGTCCTGTAGAGGTGTAGCTCATTGTTCATAAGTGGTTCAGCAGACAGCACTGTCTGAACTATTACATTGCTATTCTGCTGCCCCAAAATCGTGGGGGGGGGGGTGGATGCTGACTTACTGTCAAACTCACTGAGGCAAATACATGTATGACATTTATGCTGTAATATTTCCATCAATTCTGGCTAAGCGATCACTATCTATCACTGCAACGTGGATCAGTACCCACTTATCAACTGCCAGGTCAACCTATCTGGAAAATACTTTGACATTTGGGCTATCTTTCCCCCAGCAAACTAGGAAAGATAAAAGAGATTATTTTTAGGAAGCAAACTTTGTGGTTGTAATTATAATATAGTCCTTGAATACTTCACACCATGTCAACCTAGCAAAGCCAAAGTTTGGCTTTCCCAAGGAAACTGTAATAGTTAATGATACGATCAGCACAAATCTCATTTCCTCCCTGCCCACCTCTGATCTGACGGAGTGAGCGCTTTTGTGGGAGTCCTGCCGGGGGGAGAACAGTGTAGCAGAAATGCCCACCATCAAGATACACAGGAAGTGGAGGTACTGTCTCCTCACAGCGTCTACCATTCACTTTAAGGGAGGAAATCTGAGTTACCCTGATTTTACTCACTGAACCCAGACAGGAGAGAAACTTGATATGGTTTGAGAGGGTGCATGATGTCCTAGAAAAACCCAGACCACAAAGTAGCGGGGGGCAGGGTGGAAGGAAGGAAGGAGCAAGGAAGAAGGAGTAAAAGTCCCTGAAAGCCAATATCCCAATCAACTTTAAGGAGCCACACCTGCCCCGTGAGGCAATGAGGGAATGGGTCAGTGAATGGAGCCAGGGAACATTCTTGTTAGATCAGAAATAATCTGCCAGAAGCCATGGGAGTCTATTAGGTATTAGTTCTGGGTCTCTCTCAGAATACATCCTACCTTCCCAAAGATGGCAGAATAATATCCTGGTTATGAGCTCAGTACCTGAGTCAGATAAATCTGGATTCAAATATGGACGGTCACCTGGTAGTTTTATGGCCCGAGAGCAAGCTATTCTCCTTTGGTCTCCTCATCTGTGAAGGTGACAATAATACTGTGGATCTCGGGATTATCTGACATGGCGGATGAAAAGTGTCTGGCAGATAGAAAACTTTCAGTAAGTATTAGTTGCTGCTGTGGAGTCTTCTGTCCCAGCCTTAATTATTTATGCAGTACCTGTGCTTAACTGATGTGTGTGTAGATTATTGACAAAGCACCATTCTTTTCTGGGCAGCACGAGACTGTACAGGATGCTTGGGATGTCACTTTGATCTTGTTTGTGTTTATAGTCAGCAGAAATTAATTCACACAGTCACCATAGGCTCCAAGGCCCCGCTGAGGAAAGACCTGGAGCCAAAGAAGAAACAAACATTCAATGTCAATAAGTGAACTGGAATCTGCACCAAAGTGGGCTCTTATTCAAATGAAGTAGCCCAAGATGAGGAACTTCTGGAACGGTCTCCCTCAACAATCAGACGGAAGCTTCAGTTTTCCCGGAAACCTTTCCGGGAAAGAAGTCGTGAGAAACAGGCCTTTGCGAGGACCCCCAAACCCACACCAGAAAGAAAACATCTGGAATAACACTCCATAATGGGCCCTGTCACACAGAACTTTCGAGAAGTGCTCACTTGTCTTTGCAATTTCATTCTTCGCATCCGAAGGTGGGTTTTCCAACCGCTTCTGCCTCAAGGGGACTTCAACTGTGTGGCTCATTTTAGAAGAACAATGGGGCATCCTTTGGTGATGTGAGGATCAACTGTATTTTCTGCTGCATTGCCCAATTAGGAGATTTAAATTCATGAAATCATCTCCTCATCTTTGGAAAGGAAACTGGTTAAGAAAGCAGCTCTGGTAATACTCATTACAGTTGAAAACAGAGTTTCTCCCCCTCCCCCTCTCCACACCCCACCCCAACCCCCCCCTTCCCGTTTTATCACCACCGTAATTAATTTCATGGCTCAGGTACAGTAAAAGATTTAAAGCCATGTTTATCAAATGAATTAGCCTCTCCCCCATCTTATTTAGAGTTCTCCATTGTGAATATACTCAAATTGTAATGGAGAGGCAATTTATGAGAAGGCTGTCTGGTGTCCTTGATTCTTTATCCGCTGGAGAATTGATTATTAAGTTCTTCTCCTCCCTTGGGGCCGGAAGAGAGACCATATGGCTGAAAAGACAGAGGTTTTGCCACTTTTTGTTAAAAAGGACTTGTTTTCCAAACATCACATTTGGGATATTTTGGTGCTGCTCAACAATGGGGGCTGGGGGGAAGTGAGGTGGCCAGGGAGGGTGGAGCGGGCTCATCCAGAACTCAACAGTATGCACGCAGGTGCCCGTGAATGTGTTGGCAGATGCAATCTTTAGTTCTAGGTGAGTGAGGCCACACACAGGCGTGGGGCTGGAGAGACATTGTTCCTGTCCAGCCTTTGCTCTTATCTTGCCCTTGATCCTGGGAAAATCATGCATTCCCTGCTTTCTTGGCAGTAAGACAAGGAGGTTGGAACAAACAAGTTTTAAGGTCTCTCCTGGTCTCTTCCAGCTATGAAATTCCATGATTTACCAATTTACCGATTTATCTGTTATAAAACTCTTCCTTGTTTCAACATGTCTTTGCGGTTTAGGTAGTTGATTGCATACATACATACACATCTTTAAAATTGTAACTCTTTGCCTGTGTTGAGCCATATCACCATCAACAGAAAACAAGCTTAAGCTAGTTACTAGGGTTGCACTGACAAGTAGGGCAGACATTAGTCCCTTGTGGCTGTTTACATTAAACCTTATTCTTCCATTATACCAGCCACATTTTTAGGGCTGCACAGCACACGTGGCTCGTGGCAACAACGTAGGACAGCGCAGACATTGAACGTTTCCATCATCACAAGAACTCTCCGTTGGATGGTGCTGTGATGAAAAGGAAAATCGTTTCTTTTTTTTTTTATTTAAAAAAATTTTTTATGTAAGCCCTACCTACGCCCAACATGGGGCTCAAACTCACAACCCTGAGATCAAGAGTCACACACTCCACCAACTGAGCCTGCCAGGCACCCCAGAAAGAAAATAATTTCTAAGTAAGAGTACAGCTCATGTGCCCAAGACTGGCGACTATCCCCTGGGGAATTCTTCCTCCTTATCCCAGACTGATCAGTCATGGCCTCCAAAGCCAGGCCCATAAGCAAATAGTCATTTGGAAGCAGAATGTAAGACATCCCAAAGGCCTGCTTAAAAACGCCTCCCCCAAGAGCTTGTCATGGGGTTTCCCCACCCACTCTTACTCACTTCTCCCCCCACCACCACCGTCCCACCCCTGCCAACTTCCTCCTCTCCCCGCAGACCAGACCGCTGGTATCTAGTGTCCCTGATGTAACATTAACTCAGGGAAGCAGCAGTTGGAGAGACAAAAATAGAGCATTTCCCTCCATTCAAATGTGCCTTTGCTTATAGGGCATAATACTGCTTGTTTGGGGTTTAACTTTTTGCTTTGAGATAATTTTCAATGTTCAGATCAGTTGCCAAAATCAGACAGAGGTCCCGTGGCCGCCTCATACAGCTTCCCCTGCGCTAACATCTTATGTAACCATCACGCAATGATCAAGACGAAGAAATTAACGTTAGTATAATTCTGTTTGCTAAATGGCAGGCTTTGTTTGGGTCTCACCAGTTTTCACACTAATTCCTTTTTCTGTTCCGGACCCAGTCCAGCATGCCACATGGCACTTGCTTGTCACACCTCCTTGTCTCCTCCTGTCAGTGACAGTTCCTCAGTCCCTCTTTGTCCCTCATGAGCTTGATTTTTTTTTTTTTTTTTACGATTTTACTTCTTTATTTCAGAGAGAGAGAATGAGGGGTGGGAGCGGTAGAGGAAGAGGGAGAGAGAGAATCCCAAGCAGACTCCATGCTGAGCTCAGAGCTGGACACAGGGCTCGATCTCGCGACCCTGAGATCACGACCTGAGCCAAAATGAGGAGTTGGACGCTTAACTGGCTGAGCCACTCAAGTGTCCCATAAGCTTGACACTTTTGAAGAGTGTTTGTCAGTAATATCCTGAAATGCTCCTTGATTTGGCTTTGCCTAATGTTTCCTCATGATTAGACTGAAGTCATACATTACTGAAAGGCTAAATCAGGGGTAATGTATCTAAGGTGTCCTTCACAGTGTGTCCTATCAGGATGGAGAGAAGTTCTCTCTGGCACAGGGACGATTGTAGCAAGTCAAGCTCCTGAGAGAAAAAAGTCAACAATGCTGGTTCTCCTGCCCCATTACTCAGCCAACAGCATCGGGGGTAGGTGCCAAACTGGGAGACAAGAACTTGGGGTCTTCACTGGACAGATTCTGTGATGGAATCTGGAGGTGTTATTCCTTTTTCTCTTACCCTCCTAGAAATTCTCTGAGATTCCCAATATCTTTTTAAATGAGTTTCTTTTCTGTTTAAATCCACCCCACCACACTTACAACTAAGAATGCTCACAGGTGGATAAACTGGAGCCAGAGGTGATTAGAGGAAATAGACTTTGAGGTAATGGGGGGAGATCTGGGATTGGTTATCAGGCCTGGCTGGGGAAGATAGAAAGGTGGAGAAAGTGCAAGTAAGGATGTAATTCCGTCAGATCCTACGTCATGGTGGCAAAATGGTTCATTCATCATGACCTGTGGTCCTCTGAATAAAACCCCCATTCATAGCAGGCTTTGGGGGACTGTGTGACTGCTGCCAAACAATGGGAATTCAAGACCCAAGAGTGGGGTGGGATTGGTATCTCTACGGGGGATGGGTAATTTTAAAAAGCTCAAATATGTAAATTCTCGGCCCAAAGCATAGTCAGAAAATGTGAGACTTGTATGACTGTTAAAATAAACTCTCATTTCTTGCAGCCATATGTCTTGAAGAAGCCAAAAGCCAAACTCAAAGTTGGATCCTGCAGGCCGATGAACTCCACTGCCAGTTGAATTCACAGCCTCACTATATCTTTGTACAAAATTTAGAGCATCGATTAGGAGAGAGTAAAAGCCTAGGAGTTGGAACACGACTCTGGGGAGGATCCAGCAGGCTCTGGGAACTAATATCCCATGGCTCCCCTGAACCCGCCACAAAGGCCATGATGGTCCATCTTCTGTTCTCTGTTACCTTGTGGAAGAACCTCAGTCACTCCATCTGACCAAAGAATGTCCTCGTACCCCTCAGTTACAACACTCTTAGACTTCTAATTAACTTCTCAACTACATAAAGTCCCAGAATGTTCTGGAAGGTCAAATCTAATACCAGACCTGAGCAGAAAAGACTTACATACCAAAATAAGTAATTTATTTCAACACAAATTTGGCAAATAGATATGGGGATGTATTCTGATGAGCCATACCAAGGAGAGAAGTACATATTTCTAGACTGAAGTGAATTTGATTATAGGTCTATGTTCCAGAGAGTCTGGATTCTCTGAGTTAGCTCAGGCAGCTGGAAGAGTTTCAGTTGTTTATTTGTTTAGTTGACTGAAGTCTGTCATCGTTGATAGTCCCTGCTGCATGAGACTGAAATGCCAAAAAACCGTTGATAAAATGTAGTTGAAAGAATCCAAAGAGTTGGAGTTTGGGGAGAGAGGAATGTTGAGAGAAGATTTATCATAAGTGATCAAGTGAAACACATTCTCTCAAACCTTACCTCATCTCCAAAGAGGGTCCCAGGAAAACACTCCCTTCATCAAAATATGGACAAACATATGGATGAAGTAGGGGACCAAAATTTTGTTTTGTTTTTAAAGATTTTATTTATTTTAGAGAGATAGAGTGAGAGAGGGCACAAGTAGGGTGAGGAGCAGAGGGAGAAGCAGGGAGCCAGATGTGGGACTCCATCCTGAGACTCCAGGATCATGACCTGAACAGAAGGCAGATGCCCAACCGACTGAGCCAACCGGGTGTCCCAAGGGGTCAGTGTTTTTGTGTGACAACAGGGTCGCCATTCTCTATAGGCCAAGCTGCTAGTGGTCTTAGAACACACCTACTTCCTTTTTTTTTTTTTAAGATTTTATTTATTTATTTGACAGAGAACGATCACAAGTTGGCAGAGAGGCAGGCAGAGAGAGGGGGGGAAGCAGGCTTTCTGTTCAGCAAAATGCCCGATGTGGGGCTCAATCCCAGGACCCTGGGATCATGACCTGAGCTGAAGGCAGAGGCTTTAACCCACTGAGCCACCCAGGTGCCCCAACACACCTACATCTTGAGAACACCCCTGAAGCCTTCTAGTCAGGCAGCTTTTGGGGAGGGAGGTAAGAAACAGAGTTTTGACCAAAGTCCTATTGCAGGAGATCTGGTGGCATCTTTAACCCTTCCCCCATTGCTAAGGGTGTCACCTCAACAGCTAGTGGTATCCTCACTTTGGCTCTACCTTAGAAGTGAAATAAAGGCTCCCAGAGTCAGAGAATCTGACAGGAGTCCCCGATGCACACTGACAGTCCCTAGCAGAGAGTAAATCAAAAACTATGCTTTATCCCTAGGAAAACTGCAGAGATAAGTTTTTTCACTGGGACATCAGGGGTTGTATAGTAAATCAACCAGAGTCCCTATTTGTTGCTTCTGACAAATGTTCTAAGATGTTCATCGATAAAGGAATTGAAACCAGAACTGGTTGTAGGCAACAGACCTCAGGGTGATACAGAGGATAGATGGGTTTGGGGGAACGAATGACAGTGGATTATCTTATGGTGAATACTGTAGTGGTTCTAATTGCCACTGCTCTTCCAGATGAGGTCTCTCTCCTGAAATAGATCAACACAGCTCCTGGTACTTTCAATGCTGGCATCAACTTTTAAAAGTGTGTACTTGGGGTGCCTGGGTGGCTCAGTGGGTTAAAGCCTCTGCCTTCGGCTCGGGTCATGATCCCAGGGTCCTGGGATCAAGCCCCGCATCGGGCTCTCTGCTCGGCGGGGAGCCTGCTTCCTCCTCTCTCTCTGCCTCTCTCTGCCTGTCTCTGCCTACTTGTGATCGCTGTCAAATAAATAAATAAAATCTTAAAAAAAAAAAAAGTGTGTACTTTTTTCCTTCACCGCCACAAATCAAGCAGAGCAGAAGTTCTTTTTTTTGCCTGGTTGGGCAGCAGTCTCTTGTACCTCTTCAGGGTTGTGCCAAAGGGGCACTGGTCATCTATTTTTCCCACAAGATATCACACCAATCTGAGTTGATAACAGCATACGAGCTTTTTTTTTTTTTTTCAAGATTTTACTTATTATAGAGAGAGATAACAAGAGAGAGAGTGTGAGCAGGGGGAGGAGGGAGAAGGCAGACGCCCAACCGACTGAGCCACCCAGGCGCCCATCAATCATGTCATCATAACAAAACTCAGAGAGCAGAAAATAGCAGGGGCCAAGGATGTCTTGATAAGATATAGGTAAGCCAAAGGTAGCTGATCTATCCCACAAAAATAGAGACCACATCAGCAAAGTCTCTGGGAGGTCCATAAGGTCATGCAAGGATATCTTCTCAAAAGCAAAGAATGAATTGTTACACCTTGTCTCATAAGAAAGAAGCACAATGCTTTGTGAGCTTCTTTGGAGTTTGTGACATACGGGACATTTGGCAATGCCACGCCCCCGCACACAGGTGAGTCTACTCGCCAGAAGAAGGGGCTGGCTCGACCCCACCTAGCTGGCCAGCAGCCACCACAGACCTTCGCCCTGAGCCTTCAGACAGCTGACCGGGCAGTTCTGAAGTGTCTGTCGCAGATGACGATGCTGTCTGGAGCCTCTCTGCTGGGCTCCTTGTAAAATCACAGCAGGGGCCGCTGGGTTTTAGAAACAGCCACCACTTCTTGGCCAGAATGATTTCTCTTTTGAGAAACAGGCATTGCTGCTGGCCTCCGATGGGTATTGAAACAGCACAGAACACCAGGTAAAGCAGAGCTGCCCATCATCACATCGGTTTTCTCTTGTCCTCCTGGCCATTCCCAGAAGCCCCATCACACAGGCTGAACAGATCCTGAAGGCATAAGAAAATGGTCTGAGCAGATGGCTCACACTCCTGCTCAGCATCTTCCTATTATATTATGACCCTTCCCTAATCCACACCTGGGCTTCGTGGACCGTTCTCCGGATCAGCTGACAGCAAGTGGAGAAAAATCGAGCAGTGCGTATATGGTTTTGCGTAACATGCTAATGCCAGCCCGGAAATAGGCTGTTGGAGAGTCCCATCCAACTCCGAGGGGGCCTTGAAAGCTGGATAAGAAATCTTCCCAATCAATATAACCTTGGCTGTTTCTCCTTCTCTATTTTACCTCAAAGGAGAGAGGAGCTGAGGTCAGCCTCTATAGGTAGTGGTTCATCGGTGGGCTATCTGGTAAGGAAATAGGGAAGTATAAGATTCATGGGTTGGTGACCAGATTAGGGAAAGAATAGGGGCTGGCCTCTAAGAATAGGCGTGGAGAGTGCTATGTAAGTTATGCATCCAAAACACCTCGTGGTGGAGGAAGCTTTTGTTAGTAAGGTGGACATGATGATTTATTTTCTGGGTATCAGTCAACAACTATCCCCAGCAACCGAGTGTTCACTCAGTAGGTTCATGAAGCTAGTGGCCTTGGCGGGGGCCGGGGAGGGGGAAGGGAAGCTAAGCATGGGCTCAAAAGCACAGGCATGTCCTCAGCTGGCTGAGTGTCCAACTTTTCTGCACCAGTGATTTTCCCTAAGTGTCAGCACAGAGCCGTGCCCACGGGAGCAGCCAGCCTCCTTGTAGCCGGTGAATCACACTGGATTCTTTCCGTAATTGAAGAGGTAGCAATTCATCCTCGCCGGAACAAACACTTCTTGTGGATTTGGATTACATTTGCTTTCCTTCCTCCGTTGCCTCCTCTTACACGACCCCCACGGGCTTATTAGTCATCATGGTTTCTCCCGCCCGCATGAAGTTACTTCTTCCCAAAGCACGCACTTCTGAATGAAAGAAGACAGCCCATGGGCTCGTGTCCATGAGATTCACCAATTTTACCAGGCAGCCCACTTCTCAGAAGCAGATGCCTTTATAGGACTGCAGAATAACCCATGGAAGACTAGTTCTAGTAATAGGAAAAGCAGAAAAAAATATTTTGCTCTTAAATTGAACCAAGTGACGCTGTCAAAGTACCACCATTTTTGGCCTACAAAAATGCTGAGTTCATGCCATTCAGCCTCATGGTTTGTGGTACACGGGATGTGTTGAGTATGTGGTGGGGTTCCTGTGTGAGTAGGGTGGGCATGAGGTCGTACTGAGAACAGTACGACCTCATGATCACGACAACCATTTTGCTCTCTGATCCCACAGTACTGGCCTTTGTCTACAGGTCTTCATAAGCAAGGAAAGAATGCTCCCGTCAGGTGAGGTAGTAATGGTCCCATTGTTTTTGAAGCTGAGACTCACACCTGCACATTTCATGACTCTCCTGCCATTGGGTGAAGAGGCAAAAAACCCAAGTAAGTGTGTGTGTGTGTGTGTGTGTGTGTGTGTGTGGCGATGGGGTATTATGGGTTCTGAAGTAATTGATCTACTCATAAAGAGAAATGGAGTTTCTGCTCTACAATGGGGCAGAGATGAGTGCGGATGGGGCCCAGGAAGTCCCCTGGGGTGCATCACAGGACTGCAATGTTCTTGGAATCTAGAGTCCTGGATCTCCGTAAGTATTCTTTGGTGAGCCAGAACTGGTTGCTCTAAATCGTAACTAAGAACTCTGCCACAATGGGCTGCACCTCAGGTGCATGGCTGCAAAATGGAAGTAAGGAATTGGCCACCTGTGGGGTAATGGTTAAGGACATAGACTTACATAGGAGAGAGTCCTGGCTCTTAATTCAAGTCCTGGCTCTGCCCACTCTCTCGATGGGTCATCTCAGGTGGGTTACCTGATATTTCTGATCACTCTCCTTACCTATAAAATAGATATGACAATAATAATACCCATATCCAGGCTTTTATGGGAATTAAATGAGAGGACCCACATAAAAGGTACATGGCTAGGACGAATGATGGTAGCTCTCATTATCTATGCTTTTTTAAATTGATACGAGTCTTAAGGAAGAATATCTAAAATTATACAGTGTTAGTTATTTAGGACGTTTCCACCCATTTATTTGATGATGACTTCCACTGGATTTCACCTGTGAAAAGGTGGGAGGAGGGACCTCTGTGTGCAGGTGGAAGGGGTAGGAGGTGAGAGTCAGTGCACTTGAGTGTTAACAACTTCCTCGCTTGTGTGGCCAGAGGGTGGTCAGTCTCCTCACCTGCGACTTAAGTGGTTAGACTTGGTTTCCTGCAGTTTTTTGCAGGTTCAACATGCTCAGGCTGCAGAGAGAGGCACCACAGGCTGTGCTCCTCCTGCACGCTTGTATCTCAAGCACATCCTGTAATGGAGTAGTTGGGAGGTATTGGATGAAACAGAAATTTATTCAGATCCCTATTTTTCCCAGCGTGAGACTTAACGACAGTTCCTCTCATACATTTCAGAACTTTCAAATGAGTTAAGACATAGCCAACACTTAGAACAACTGTGAGACACCCACGCAAGTACAAACTGTGACACCACACTCTTCCTAGGTGTGTGGAGCTCAAAAGATGTTCTAAGGTATTTGTTCCCTTTAAAAAATAGGATGTAAGGAACGCCTTGGTGGCTCAGACGGTTAAGCGTCTGCCTTTGGCTTAGGTCATGACCCCAGGGTCCTGGGATCAAACCCCCTGCATCAGGCTCCTTGCTCAGTGGGGAGCCTGCTTCTCCCTCTCCCTCTGCCCTTCCCCTGCTTGTGCTCTCCTGCTCTCTCTCTCTGTCAAATAAGTAAATAAAATCGTTTTAAAAAATATTTAAAACATAAAATATAGGATGTGAAACTGACTTGGAAAAAAATGACCCAATCTTAACAGAATAGGCTAGATTTGAGTACTTTACTGACTATATTAAACAAATAACTTGAGGAGAAAGGAAAAGATTTAGTAATCTCCAGAACGTTGAAAGAGGAATAATTACTGGGGACATGATATCATTATTGTAAATGTTTTGTCCTTAATTCTGAAAGTTCTGTGAATTTGGTTTCCTCTCATTATGCTTCCTAAGTTTCAAAGTGTTGATGAAACAAAAGATTCTAAAGGGAAAGGCCCAGCAAGGAGTGTATTTTTCTTTAAAGGTTTTATTTATTTATTTGACAGACAGAGATCACAAGTAGGCAGAGAGAGAGAGAGAGAGAGGAGGAAGCAGGCTCCACGCTGAGCAGAGAGCCCAATGGGGGGCTCAATCCCAGGACCCTGGGATCATGACCCGAGCCGAAGGCAGAGGCTTTAACCCACTGAGCCACCCAGGTGCCCCAGGAGTGTATTTTTTTTAATAATTTTAAGTAATTACATCTCTGCAAATTGAAACTCTTCTTGTCTGCCTCTCAGGTATCCTGACATGGCAGTGAAGAGGGTATCATCAAGCACATTGCAAATGTTAGACTCATAAAAAAACAGAGGAGTCTTGAATGAGGGACTCCCTAATTTAGACAATGAAATTTTCATAGGATTCTGGGGGAAAATGTCTTCTAAAGCAATAAACCGGCATTGTTTCAGATGACACCTACGGTGTGGGGGGTGTAGAAAAAGAAACAATTATCAAGAGTTTAGCAAGGTCATTTGTGTGATCAACCTACTAACGGAGCAGTTTTTCGTGTTGTTCGTTCTTTTTTAATAAATAACCAACTAGAAATTTTAATGAAAAATAAAATGAAATATTTTGTTAGTGATAGCAAAAAACCCTAGGAATTTGTCTACGAGTGAACCAAGAATCTGAAGTCTCTTGTGGAGAAATCTGAATTTGATGAAGAACATAGTCCATGATCTAAAAAGTGGGGAGACAGTTCATGCTCTTAGATGGACAACTTATAAGTTTAAGCGTGTCAGTGTTTCTAAATTAAGCCATGAATGGATGCACTCATAATCATGATTGGACATAGGATTTTTGAGGAACTTAAACTTACATTAACATCCATATGGAAAAATAAAACATCTAAATCCATCTGGAAAATACTAGAGAAAGGATTTTCCACACTAGAGGATAATATATACCATGAAGCCACAGGAATAAAAGAAAAATGTGATATTGGTATAAGAACAAAGAAGTTAATGGAGTATTATACACACACATACACAGGAACTTAATATTTGATAGTGATGGTCCTATAAACCAATGGGAAAAGGAATTTTTAGCACCAGTATTGTGAATACTGGTTCACTTTGGAGAAAAATTACTTTGTATTTTCAGTGTTGCACTTACACAGATGACATCCAGTGGATAAACACCTAAATGTGAAAGGTAAAACTACAAAGTCAAGAAAACCTAGGATAAGACCTTTCTGCTATAGGCTTGAGGGCAGACTTTCTGAATAAAATCAAATTAACCAGAAAAAGGCAACCCCAATAGAAAAATAAGAAAAGGAGCTGAACAGGTTTCATTTTGTAAATGAAAGGCTAATAAACATGAAGAGAGCCTAAAACTCATTGGTAATTAGAGATATGCAAATAAAACCACAGGGCAGAAATTTACACCAGACGACAACTAGAAGGACAATAGCAAATATTGGTGAGGACTGGAAACAGAGGGACATTCATTCATGGATGGTGGAGGGTGGACTAGTACAGTCTTTCTCGAGAGCAACTGGTCACTGCTTAGTCATAGTAAGTGTATACATGCCTCAGTGTCCCCGAAGTCTCATTCCCGGGACAAATCTTAAGGAAATGTGTATATAAGTCCATTAGAAGACATAAATGAGGATGTTCTTTACAGCATTCCTTGTAGTAGTTGGGGTCTGGGTCGGGGAAGGGGGTAGGGACCAACCTGGTGTCCATCACTGGAAAAGTGTGGACCTAGAATGTGGTGGATGCATGTTCATTTGGACAGCCCAAATCTGTCCCTGTGTCCTAATCCCTGGAACCTGGGACTCTTACTTTGTCTGGCAAAAGGGACTTTGCAAATGCGATAAAGTTAAGGATTTTGAAATGGGGAGATTCTCCTGAATTATCTGGGTGGGTCCAATGGGATCCCGGTAGTCTCTATGAGGAAGGCAGGGGAGTCGGAGTGAGAGGGGAATGGGATGAGAAAACCAAAATCAGAGTGACAGGCTTTGGAAATGGGGAGGGGCCACAGCCAAAGAATACAAGCAGCCACCAGAAACTGAAAAAGGAAGGAAATAGATTCTCCCCTCAGAGCTTCCCAAAGGAACCGGTCTGGCTGACATCTTGATTTTAGCGCAGTGAAACTGACTTCAAATTCTAAGAGAGCACATTTGTGTTGTTGGAAGCCATTAAGTGTGGAGAACTTGTTATAGCAGTAATAAGAAACTAATACATGCTGAAATGATGCCAGAGTTAGAAGCAATGTAGTAAATACATAGTAACATAAATTAATTAAAATTTCAATGTTAAGAGAAAAAAGTTTTTAAAAAAAATATCATGTTCGGTGCATGTGGGTGGCTTGGGTGGTTAAGCGTCAAACTCTTGTTTTTTCCTCGGGTCATAATCTCGTGGCTCCTGAGATTGAGGCCTGAGTTGGGCTCTGTGCTCAGTGGGAGTCTGCTTGGATATTCTCTCCCTCTGACCCTTGCCCCGCTTGTGCATGCTCTCTCTCTCTCTCTGTCTCTAAAATAAATAATTTTTTTAATTAAAAAAAATCATGTTCAATGGATTGGAAAATTCAATATTGGTAAGATGTCATTCTGCTCAAATTGGCATATAGATTCAAAGGCAGTCCCAATAGAATTCCCAGTAGGAAATTTTGTAGAAATTGACAAGTTGATTCTAAAATTCAGATGGAAATACAAAGGAACCAGAAAAACTATAACAACTTAGAAAAAGAAGGATGGGGTCCCTGGGTGGCTCAGTGTTTTTAAGTGTCTGCCTTCGGCTCAGGTCATGATCTCAGTGTCCTGGGATGGAGCCCCGCCACAGGCTCCCTCTTCTGCAGGGAATCTGCTTCTCCCTCTCCCACTCCCCCTGCTTGTGTTCCGTCTCTCACTATCTCTCTCTGTTCAAATAAATAAATAAAATCTTAAAAAAAACAAAAAACAAAAAGAAAGAAAAAGAAGGATAAAGTTGGAGGACTATATCACTTGACTTCAAGATTTATTATCAAGCCACAGTAATCAAGACTGTCTGGCTCTGGCACAGAGACAGACATAGAGATCAATGGAACAGAGTACAGGGTCCATTAACAATGCCAAAAGTATGATCCGTAAAAAAACAAATTGATAAATTGATCTTCATCGAAACTAAAAACTTCTGTTCTTCAAAAGACTCTATTAAGAGAGTGGGGATAAGGGCCACAGACTAGAAGAAAATATTTATGAACTTTATATCTGACAAGGCACTTGTATCCAGTTATGTTTACTCAAACTCGGGGCGCCTGGGTGGCTCAATGGGTTAAAGCCTCTGCCTTCGGCTCAGGTCATGATCCCGGGGTCCTGGGATTGAGCCCTGCATCAGGCTCTCTGCTCAGCGTGGAGCCTGCTTCCTCCTCTCTCTGCCTGCCTCTCTGCCTGCTTGTGATCTCTGTCTGTCAAATAAATAAATAAAAGCTTCAAAAAAATAATAACTCAAACTCAGTACAAGAAAACAACACCCTCCTCCACAAATAGGCAGAAAATCTGAAAGGACACCTCACCAGAGAAGATATCCAGATGGCAAATAAGCATATAAAAAGGATTCTCGGCCCCATTAGGCATTAAGGACATGCAAATTAAAGCCATAAGGAGATACCACTATTAGAATGTCTAAAATTAAAAAGACTGTCTACACCAAGTGTTGGTGAGTTTATGGAGGAACAGGAGCATTCAGACACTTCTGGCAAGAACGTAAAATAATGCAACTACTTGGGAAATCAGTCTGGCAGCTTTGAAAAAGTGAAACATATCTCTCCATATAATACAGACATCCCATTCTTATGCACTTATCAGAAAAAAAAAACCCCACACAAAAACATATGTCTTTTTAAAAAGTAGTACATGGCTGTTTGCAGCAGCTTTATTTCTAAGAGCCAGGAACTGGAAATAACCCAAATGACCACCAGCAGGTGACCAGGGAAATAACCCAGTACATCCATACAATGGAATATTACTCTCCCACAAAAAAGAAAGAAAAATGAACAAAAAGCCTCCGATACAACATGAATGAATCTCAAAAACAGTTTGCTAGGTGAAAGAACTCAGACACCAGAGTCCATGCCATCTAATTCCACTTACATAAGATTCTAGAAAATGCAAACTAATCTCTAGTGATAGAAAGCAGATCTCCTGTTGCCTGGAGGTGACAGGATGGCAAAGGGCGAGAGCTGGAGTTAAGAGAAGCCAGAGGAAACCTATGGGGGTGATAAATATGTTCACTGTCTTGAGCGGAGCAGAGTACGGTTCACACGTGTCCACACTGACACAACACATTCAGTATAATGCATTCAAATGAGACCACAATAAGACTCTTAAAAATAAGATAAACCAAAAAAAAAAAAAAAACCCAAAAGAAAAAATAAGATAAACCCACGAAAGTTAAGAAGGTAGAACAAGATACATTAACAAATGCCATGTAGGTAATTAAAGATGCACACAAAATGACACTCATTTTGGAAATATGTTAAGCAAAAATAAATACACCTAAATATACACACATTACCTGCCGAGAAATTAGAACCCGGTAAAACAGAATGAAGAAAGAAAGAAAGAAAGAGGGAAACTTATATAGACCAATGAAGATGAGCGAGGTTCACAATACACCACACCCTCTGCTCAAAAAATAGTTATTTTCTCTTCATTGATTATTTTAAGAGAAGTTACTTAGGACAAGGGAAATTCTTACCTCAACCCAGAAAGGGAACATCACTGAGACTTTTATGAAATGGCAATAATTTATACCCTTTGTCTTCAAAGGGGGACACGTTACATCTTAGCACTTTTTGGAGGTCCACTTGTGGCTTGTATATGCCACAGCTCTAAGAAGCATTTCTAAGGGAAATGCTGCCATCCGAATAAGGGCATAATTACCTCCAAGTTTATAAAATGCCATTACGCTCACTATGCAGGCCCATTGCACAGATGTCGAAGTATGGTCAAGCTGCGTTTTCATACTCATAGCTAATAACTCCTAGCTGTGTTTCCCCTTTAAATAAAGCCAACAGGAACCAGGAGCTATGCCTGGCAGAGAGTTCCCCTGCATGAAACATCATTTATGTTTAGTTTATTGCAGAGAAATGTTGGGGGGGCACTTTGAAAATAATTAAAAGTGTGTGCCTCCTTATACCATGCTATCTCTACTAACTGAACTTCTAACCTGACATAAATACATTGCATACTGTAACCTGTTTCTCCTGATTATTAACCTTGAGTGTGGCAACCTATAAATCATCCCCGAAACAGCTGGCGCTCAGCATTGCCCCAAAGGTATATGATTACGATCGTTTTATATATATCTTGGTATGCAGACATGAAAAATTCATTGAAGAGGTTGGTATTGTAAGACTCATTGTAATGAATTTTCTCAAAAACATAGATCATGCTTAAAATAGGTGTCTGCTTATTATAATGCAGCCATTTATATCTTCTTGAATTACCTTGCCCATAGCTCAGCCATTTTCTTAAAGTCAAACACGATGATACCTGAACAGATTTACGGCAGTCACTTTGCACGGCTTAAAAATAGAAGTTTGCTTTCTTCCCCCTTTGGGGGTTGATGCCTATGGACTCCAAGGGTATAGTGTGTGTGTGTGTGTGTGTGTGTGTGTGTGTGTGTGTGTGTGTGTGTATGTGTGTGTGTTAAGGAAATCATTTGGAAGGTCATTCCTTCAGGGCATCCCCATTTACTTGGGTCTGCCAACCATGAACACACAGAGCACAGAAACCCCAGAAAGCGTTGTGCTTCTCACAACTTATCAAGATGTTCCACTTTTCTCTACAGAATGGTTCATGTCAACATTTATTAGAATAATAAAATCTTAGAGCTGAAAAAGTCCTCACACGTCACAGACATCTTCACTGTGCAGATGGAGCAAACCCAGGGAGGTGGTGACTTCCCCAAGGTCACGAATCTGGAAAGGTCCAGGAGGTTCAGGATTTGGAGCCATGTCTCGGGTTCATAATAGCACTTGCATGGTGCTTCCTAGATGTGGGTGCCGTGCTAAGTGTGTCACGCACGTTATCCCGTTGAATTCTCACTGCAGGCTTATGGAGCGGGCACTGTCCTCACCATCCTGATCCATCCCTCCTTTACATCTAGGAAAACATGCCGAGAGGTGGCACAGCTTGCCCTGGGGCACACAGCTTAGCAGGATTCAGCCAGATTCACTCTGGCCCAAATCCATCTTTCTAACCACGACATTATACACTCTTTTGCTTCTGCAAGATGGTTTTTTACTTTTTCCTTTCCTGACGTGGGTGGCCCGACTTGTAAACTGTTACTAGATGAATTCATAAAAAACACGGGGTATTTGTTCACTACTGCTTTTGTAAGAAAGTCCTGTGGATTGAGTGGCTTCAAGCAATTTATTCCCCCACAGTCCAAAGGCGAGAAGTCCAAGACCAAGCTGTCATCAGACTGGGTTCCCTCTGAGACCTCTCTCCTTGGCTCACAGAAGGCTGTCTTCTCCCTGTGTCTTCACACAGTCTTCCTTCTGTGTCTGTCTCCTAATGTCCCCTTATAAGGACACCTAATCTCCCCTAATCTTATAAGTACACCTGTCACATCAGATGAGAGCTACCCATATGACCTCATTTTACCTTAATTACCTTTCTAAAGACCCTATTTTTTTTTTAAGGTTTTATTTATTTATTTGTCAGAGAGAGCACAAGCAGGGGGAGCAGCAGGCAGAGGGAGAAGCAGGTTCCTTGCCAAGCAGGGAGCCCCATGCGGGACTTGATCCCAGAACCCCGGGATCATGACCTACGCCAAAGGCAGATGTTTAACCGACTGAGCCACTCAGGTGCCCCTAAAGACTCTATTTTTTTTAAGACTATATTTTTAAATATAGTCATATTCTGATCTCCTGAGGGTTAGAGCTTCAATATACGAAGAGGGGCAGGACACAATTCAGCTATAACACACAGTGTTATAAAAAACACCCAATTAAAAACAAACCGCCTCAGTACTTACAGGGGTATAAATCTTCATTCTTTACCAGCTGTGAGCTGTTGAAATCAGCAAAGCCTTTGTCTTCGTGTCCTTTGAAACTAATCTTTGGAAAACAAGAGCTGGTTCCTGGCAGAGGACCCGCTTGCTTGCATGTCATCCACTCCTTGGAGCCCGGGACCTGCGCCCATCGCTGAATGGAGTCCTATAGAGCCTAAATCTGCCACGTCCACCCACGGGGTCGCTGCTGCGTGGGGCCCTAGAATTCAGGACTGAGCAGCATGGGGCCAACCGAGGTTGTAGATTTAAATAAGAAGGCAGAAATTCAGACTCCCCAAAGGCAAGCAACTTATGCAAAGAGGACTTTTTCCTTGGACCTCAGCTTATTTCTCGTAAGGATGGAAAACTGAGGGCAAGTCTCCAGGACCTTTGGTTTTGTTTGGGTTTGACTTTTACCCCAAATAGCAGATGGGGACAGGAGTGAGTGTCGTGAGCGTACCACAGCCAAGGCCGTCCAGGAACCTGGGGTAGCTTGGCAAGGATGCCATTCAGGTGCTAGGGCCAGCTTCCAGAAGCCAGATGGCAGGGCAAGAACCTATTTATGCCTTCTAACTTTGTGCGAGGACGGAGGGGAGAGGCCTAACACTAGTTTAGGTGGCCCTGGATGTCTTCTTCTATTTTTTTAAGTAAGCTCTTTGCCCAGAGTGGAGCTTGAACTCATAACCCCTAGATTGAGAGTCACATGTTCTCCTGACGGAAACTACCTGGCGCCCCAGAGGGTCCTGGGTTTCTCTTGGCCTCCATGCTAACAACAGAGAGAAAGAATTCATTTCACCCAAACACACAACTCACATTAAGCACTAGGCTGATGCAACGGGGACAACCTTCACTGTGGGCCTGTCACCACGCAGGGAACGTGTGCACAACAGTCGACATTGTAGAAGTGTTTACTTTGGGTCAGCGCGCTCAGTACAACACCCATGATCTCACTCAGTCTTCAGAGCAGGCCCACTTGGTGGCTGCTGTTACCATTCCCGTGGCCAGTGGGAGGCCGCCACGACTGTGGGCCCTTACAGAATGGAGAGAGGGGGGTCTATCCAGGCAGCATGTGGGGGGATCCTCTGCTTAAAAGTGAGCCCCATCCTACTCAAATCGAATTTTCACCTCATTCACACAACCCTCTCAAAGAGGGAGTCACGGGGTAGCCTTGGCAGCTCAGCCAGTGAAGCAGGTAACTCTTGATTTCAGCTCAGGTCGTGAACTCAGGGTCGAGAGGTTGAGCCCTGGCCTGGGCTCCTGTGCTCTGAGGGGAGTCTGCTGGAGAGTCTCTCTCTTCCCCTCCCTCTGCCCTTCCTGGCTCCTGCTCTGTCTCTCTAAACAAACAAACAAACAAACAAACAAAGAGTGAGTCCTAGATGATTTGAGGACTACGTGAAACTGAAGGACACTCTTCCCAGAAAAATACACATATACCATCGTGCATCAACTTCGGGAGATCTGAGGCTAATTCACCTCCCTGCCACCAAGCCCATCCAGGGACCCAGGGTAAGGATTCTTGTTTAGGGGTGCCTGGGTGGCTCAATCAGTTGAGTGATTGTCTTCGGCTCATGTCATGATTCCTGGGATCAAGTCCCGCATCAGGCTCCCTACTTAGTGGGGAGCCTGCTTCTCCCTCTCCCGGTCCCCCTGCTTGTGCTCTCTCTCTTTCTCTGTGTCAAATAAATAAATTAAATATTAAAAAAAATTCTTGTTTAAAGCACGATTTTTCAAGAGCAGACCCTCACCTCCTACTGAATCATAAAATCACTTTAGACAGTCATGACCATTTATTTTTTACTGAAATAAAACACAACAAAAAGGATTCGAACAGAAACAGAGGGAGTAAGACTATGCTGTATGAAGTTTTGGGGAAAAATATTTGTAATCGAATATGAATATGCACAGGGTCCCAGGGCTAGTCGTACACATCTTCAGGGTTTGAGATCCAGAGTCCTGTGAGAGTCATCCCCAGCCTGAGTCCCTCCTCCAGGCTCTGCACTACTCTCGGCAGGCCGCCGTCAGCCTCATTTCTGCAGATGCTCCCTACCGACAAGATCACCCCAGCCACTTCATCAGCACTTTTTTTTGATAAAAGATTTTATTTATTTATTTGTCAGAGAGAGAGTACACACAAGCAGGCCGAGTGGCAGGCAAAGGCAACGAGAGAAGCAGGTCCCTGCTGAACAAGGAGCCCAGATGCAGGGCTCCATCCCAGGACTCTGGAATCATGACCTGAGCCGAAGGCAGCGGCTTAACCCTGAGCCAACCCAGGGGTCCCAGCCCTTTTTTTTTTTTTTTTTTTTTTTAAGATTTTATTTATTTTACAGAGAGAGAGAGCGCAAGAGGGGGAGTGGCAGGGAGAGGGAGAAGCAGGGAGCAGGGAGCCTGATGCAGGGCTCGATCCCAGGACCCGAGATCATGACCCACACTGAAGGCAGGCGTCTAACCAACTGAGCCACCCAGGCGCCCTCATCAGTGCTCTGAAGCCACTTTTGGAGCTCATTAGATGGTGATGGGTGTAAGGTCAACATTTACCGAGTGTCAATTCGGCTGCTGGCACTAAGGACTTTGCATATTCACTCTCTGTAATCCTCACACCACACTACGTGGAAGGCATGATCCTGATTGGTGTTAGTATGATTATTCCAGATTTACAAATGAGCTCAGAGAGGCTCTCGCTGTGAGCAGGACCGCCAGCCTGCCTAGGAGGGTCTGCCCTGTTTGGTGTGATAGTGTAGTAGGAAGATCTCTGACTTTAGAGTCCAAAGACCTGCTTATAAGACCCAACTCAGCCACTTGCTAACCTTGACATTGCTGAGATTTGGTATCTTTCATCTCTGAAGTCACGAGGAACTTGCGATTTCAAAGTTGTATCAGTTGAGATAATGCATGCATGCTTTGAAGTCTGTAAACTGCAGCCAGCTATGTGTTATTTCTGTAAACTACGTCAGTCAGCGACATGCAAGGGCCCTTGAGAGCAAGGACCCTGACTGCATTCTTTGTCCCTCATCCCCATCCCCCAACACACCCTCCAGCTGCACATTAAATATTTGCCAATTGATTGCTGCTTAAGGACAAGAATGATGCCTATTATTCCCTTTCTCTAGCGAGCTTTTAAAAAAAAAGTGCCCTTAATACAACAAAAAAGACTCCCTGACATTTGTCCTTGAGAGAGAGGAGGCTTCATGGAGAAAGCACAAACTCGCTGCCTTGAATCCATCCGGCAAGAGTGTCTCCACGCCTCGAAGGAAATCAGCCTGTGGACACCGGCAGCCAGGATGCTCTTCTGGACCCCTGCGGAAGCCATTTTTCGACTGCAGGTGGTGGTATTTTCTAGAGAGGTAGCAGGGGTCAGGACCGCATTCCTGCAGGAGAGGCTGATATGCAAGTCGTTTAACCTAAGTTTCTAAATTTTGTGTTTGTTTGTTTGTTTTCCTAGCAATAATTCAGAAGCCTAGATGGCTCACCTTCAAGTAAAATAAGATTAGTTTAAGCTGTTCGTGCTCTGGGTGAAGGTTGTCAGGTGCAGGGGACTAAAATTACCTGGAGCTCAGGACAAGTCATGTCGCCTGCCCTCTCCCAGGATGTATGGGCTGAGGATCTTCCTGGTCATTCAACCCATTTAGCCATATGGGACAATCAAGTGGCTGGGGTCATTGTAGCTCTAATGGCTAGGCAAACTCAAGTCTGGCTAGCCGTTCAAGTTCTGGGGGTTGTCTCCGTGTCTCTGCGAGGGCAGGGAGAGGCCCCACGATCTGTACCTGCCATGGGAATAAAATGTGACCCATTCCCCTTGCGCGTGGGCTCTTCCCGCAAGTGCCCGGAGCGTGGCCCAGCCACCGTGCTCTCCTGTGTGGCCCCTGCTACTCCCCGCCTCCCCGCCGTGGCCTGCGACAGAATCCAATCGGTAGCTACTCTGATGAGGCTTTGGACACACAAAAGTACAGGGCTGTTTGAAACATGAAATGTTTGAAACTCAGCTGGAGAGGAGATTTTAGCCATTTGGTCCTCAGAGCTCCACACCCACCGAGAAACCACCCAGGACCGGCAGAGTGGCCTTTCTACGTGTGTGCACTTTACACCTCAGTGTCCTAGTTCCTTCCCACCTCTCGCGGGTCAGCGTTGTTTTGTGCATCTGGCCTGCTCCCAAACCGCAGGAAAGATTCACACAACTACAAAAGGCTTTTGTTTCCCTGATATCATAAACGGCATTGGGTGTACTGCGGAACTGTCCCCAACAAGAAGGGGTGCGTGGCAGCCAACGACCCATGCTTGTATCTCACCAGTCAATAGACAGCTTTTCATTTGAAATGGAAAGGGACATTTTCGGCTTTAATGGCAGTCACCCTCCCACCGCCACGTGTTCTGAGGGCCGAGGACATTTTCTCCGGAGGGGGCTGGGGGGCGGGGCGCCCCGTGGAGCAGGTGGTTAAACATCGGTGCTCCATTGGGTCCAGTAGGGCTCTGCGCTCAAGGCAGGGTCTGCTTGAGTTTCTCTCTCCCTCCTGCTCTGCCCCTCCCCCACCTCAGGTCCAGGTTCTCTAATAAATATATTTTTTAAGTTGTTAAAATATATTTTTTAGGGGCGCCTGAGTGGCTCAGTGGGTTAAGCCTCTGCCTTCCGCTCAGATCATCATCTCAGGGTCCTAGGATCGAGCCCCACGTCGGGCTCTCTGCTCAGCGGGGAGCCTGCTCCCCAACCCAACCCCCCCCAACTTGTGATCTCTGGCAAAGAAATAAACTTAAAAAAAAAAATCTTATTTGAGAGCGTGCGTAGGACAGAGAGAGGGAGCATGCGCGCAGGAGCAGGGGAGGGGCAGAGTGAGAGAGTGAGAAGCAGACTTCCCGCTGAGCAGGGAGCTGGACAGGGGACTGGATCCAGAGACCCTGGGATCATGACCTGAAGTGAAGGCCGGGGCTTAACCCACTGAGCCACCCTGGTGCCAATAAGTAAATCTTTAAAAAAAATTATCTGTGTCTAAATAGTAAAAAAAAGAAAGAGTGAGCTGGGGCCTGAGGGGCAGAGACAAGCACATTGTTATGGGGTCACCACTGCTGTATTACTCTGTTTTCTCTCCCAGAACAAGCGGGTTCTGTACAAAATGGACTCCACCGAAGTGGGGGTTGGAGGTTTGTGCGCAACTTTACATTTTGGAGAGTAAAGGAGAAAGGGAGATTTTTAGATGGTCTTTACATAACCCTGCAGGCTATTCCGAGGCAGCCCAGCTGCTCCTCAGAAGCTAGCCATGGCTGAGGAGCAGAAAGCTAGGAGCTGAGAAACAGGCCAGCTTCGTCTGGGGAAGAACAATGCCTCCGCAGTCAGACACAATGGCTGCCTCTCATTTTCCAGGAGCTCTTACAATAAGATGGAAAGGATCCTGGAGTTGCCTCACAGGGCCCCCAGCTAGGGAGAGAACATTAGCTCAGCAGCTACAGATATGCAAATCTGCTTTGAGTGCTCCAACAGCCTGGGGAAGCCTGGGGGGTTGGGGGAGGCTGAGGGAGCACTCCAGTTCTGCCAGGACCATTTCCCAACCTGAAGTTCCAGGCTCTGCTGGGCTGGCCTTTTAAGACCAGATACAAGATCCACTATCCAAACATCCTAGAGAATAGGCTTCAATAATGGTGCAAAAATATGTCCACTGTCAATCAGTTGCATAGGTTATACCCTAAAATCAACACAGATGTGAAGCCTGCTCGTGATTAAACTTTTTTTCTTTTAAACATCTTTCAGTCATCCTTTACTAGTACTTTTGTCTTGCAACATGAGATTCTGGAACCTTCCAGTTTGTTCTTCAGATCATAACATCAGTTGTTTGTTTGGGGTTAAGATTGTAGACCTAAGCTTACACGAATGTCAGGTGTTTACTTAAGACAGTCCACCACTCCATACGGCTTACACTGGAGAAGCCTCAGTTCTAGTTCCCTCCACCATGCTTGTCTGCCCACGTGGCCTTGGGAGCGAGCCCACCTCACCAGCTAAACAGGGGAGGTGAGAACATTGACCTACCTCATCGGGGTGTGGTGTGGGTTAGCTCACAGGTGCCCTTTAGCAAAGGAAAATGCTGAATTCTAAAATGTGAAGAGCTTCCCAACTCCTAGGGAAACATGGTTAAACACTTTGGACAGGATGAACTTTCTCTTCTAAAACGGGACACGTCCTCTCCCAGCTATGACATTTACAGCCTGCTGAAGGATGCAGTTACCTGGCCAACATCCAGGCTGAGGTCTCTTGAACTGCGGCTGATAATGATGAGGTGGTTTGGGGCTGCAAAGGGTGTGAAGCCACCGCTGGACCTGGATCATGTCACAAGAGAATCAGATCTCTCTCATTTGTAATTTCAAAATCGAGCTTTCAGATCAACATGCATGCAGGGGCAATGGACAATGGAGGGAGCCACCTAAAGGAGAGCTCAAAGTGATCCCTAAACATTGTTTTGACTTCGGGTTTGTCTTTATTATACATTAGAAACCTATTATGCTGTTCTCTAACTCTAAGTCAAAATTTCCTACAACGTTTAACCTGGAGCCCAGAAAGACCTCATGAATAAGAAAACTTCATGGGAAGGAACCTGGTGGGGAGCCACCTGTAAGCATATGGAGGTGCATTCTGCCATGTTTGCTCAGCTGATGAAATTTCAACCAGCTTAGGAGCTAAAGAAATTATATGAGTAAATGCTTCTGAAGATAAAGATGGCCGATAAAAGAAGACTATATTTGAAGTTTTGTCATTACCCTAGTCTTTGACTTCATTTAAATTACATGGTAAACATTCATTCATTAAGGAGATGGAAATTAAAATTCAACTCTACATTGGTAGACCCAAAGGATGATTGGTCAACAGACCCATTGGAAGATTAGAGCTACATTGCCAACACATATACACAAGGAATTGTTTTAGTTTTGGTTTAGAGACTCAAAAATAAGAATGGGAGCAAGAGGAGAGTTAAGGAGAAACCTTTAAGCATACAAATGACTTAAATAATCCAGACTACTTTGTAAATCATTATCCTAACCCCCGCCAGAAAGATCTCCAATTGGATGACTCTCCCAACAAAAAATTCAATAATGAAATCCTTTTCACTGAAGGAGTCTTACATTAAATATCCCACAAGGTAATTTATTCATCTATTTTGCCAAATGTGGTTTACTTTCCTATAAAATGTCTATAAAACTGCGGTAAATCTTATCTGTGCTAAGAAAATACATAAAATTGCTCATTAGAGAGCCCAGTTGAATGAATAAGATATATTCTAACTTTTAAGTGCTTGTTAGTAGAAGTCATTTACATTGTTTTGTTTCCTAATTTAAATTTATTGATGACTCTAGACGCAATGATGTTCACTGCATGCACACCTCGCTTCAACAATGCACATACGTTCTGACCGCCTCTACTTACCTGTTAGAAATAATGTCTAAGAACTCTTCCCAAAGATAATTAACAATTTTCACTGAACTGAAGAGAGAATTTCATAGTATCTTTTCTTGTAATACTTAAAAAAAAAAAAGCATAGCAAACATTGGTTTCACCTTTGGATATATTTCAGGAGGAGTAATCCTGAAGTTAATTCAAATTATTCACATAATTTAAACTGGAGGCTCTAGCTCTCTGTAATATATCCCAAATCTGCCCACAGCTTTCTGCCTCTATTAGCACCCACTTCCTTGATTCCAGGCTGCTACAGCAGCCTCCCACCGACTAGAATTCCCGGCTCCTCTTTACAAGCCATTTTTTTCCCCGTTGTGGGCACTATGGATTATTTATTTTAAAAAGATGGATTTGAGGGGCGCCTGGGTGGCTCAGTGGGTTAAGGCCGCTGCCTTCGGCTCGGGTCATGATCCCAGGGTCCTGGGATCAAGCCCCATATCGGGCTCTCTGCTCTGCGGACAGCCTGCTTCCTCCTCTATCTCTGCCTCTCTGCCTACTTGTGATCTCTGTCTGTCAAATAAATAAATAAAATCTTAAAAAAAAAAAAGATGGATTTGATCATACTGCTTTCCTGCACAAAACCTCCCAAGCACTTTCTACAGCACCTAACAGGAAATCCAAGCCCCGCACCAGGGTCATCCTGGTCCCTGTCTCCCACTTCTTCTAGGTAGAGAGGCTGCCCCAGAAGCCCCTTCTTCCAAGCACACTCTGAAACTGAGGGTCTTTGCACTGGTCTCTCCCCCTTGTCTGGAACCTCCTCCAACCAGATCTTCATCTGGCTCCTGCTTCTCATCACTCAGGCAGGAAGCAGAGCTGCCCTGTCCACCGTGGGCCTCCCTGACTGCCCCATTGCGTTATTTAATAGTCTTCCTTGATCTATAAAGGTTTTATGTGTGCTTATCATCTCTTTGTACTCGAATGTAAGCTCCATGACAGCAGGGGACTAGTCTGTTTTTGTTTTTGTTGTGATATTCTTGGCACTGAAACCAACCTCACCTAGCACCCCACAAATATTTGTTGATGAAAAGTACACTGGCCCTGGGGCGCCTGGGTGGCTCAGTGGGGTAAAGCCTCTGCCTTCAGCTCAGGTCATGGTCTCAGGGTCCTGGGATCGAGCCCCACATTGGGCTCTCTGCTCAGCAGGGAGCCTGCTTCTCCCTCTCTCTCTGCCTGCCTCTCTGCCTACTTGTGATCTCTGTCAAATAAATAAAATCTTAAAAAAAAAAAAAAAAGTACACTGGCCCTGCGGTTAAGTGCCTGGGTTTTGGAGTTGGATCCACCTGGGTTCAAAGAGTGGCAATTTACTAACTTGGAAGCCTGAGTAGGCTTATCTTTTCCAAAGACTTGATTTCTTTATAAAGTGGAAATATTCACGGTGCAAGATAAATCGAAATTTAAATGAAGTAACTGGGACTCAAGTATCCATAGCCAGCACTCACACTGTTCTACTTGACACAGGCTCTCCCTTAAATCCCAGTCTGAAACTCAAGATCCCCTGTGGATGGGTGAGGAGTGGGTATAAGAACAGAGAAGCCACAAACACTTCACATCATCATTTTGTACTAATTTTCTTTCAGAGACCCGAGAGAGCCGTATTTCTTGGAGACCATAATTAGGTTCTGATGTCAGACTGTCTGAGTTCCGACCCAGCTCCTCTATTTACCGCTGGCCGACTCCTCCACCTCTGTAAGGCTCGGTTTTCCCCTGGAAGAAAAGCACTTCCTCCCAGAGAAGGGAGATGGGGCAGCGACACCGAGGAAAGCACGGAACACCTCAGTACTTTACGACATCAGGCACACAGTGAACACCAGTTATTGACGAACGGACTTAGAATATTTCTTACTTAGGTGAATTCAAGAATCTAACATCAAGAATTGATACCATTAGAAGGAAAAAAAAAATGCATTTTCCAACATGGAAATGTGAATGACTTTGAAGCCCTTTTAACAAATAAATCCCAGATAACTCAGAGCCAGCTGGTGACCCATCTCTCAACTCAGGGCTCCTTCTGGCCACAAGCAACCGATGCCTTTGCTCTTGGCATTTTCTTCTCTAACAGAGAGTCCCATCGCGTGTTCTATTTACACAAGGTCATAGGAGAACTTCCAGTACTATAAAGTATCTTAGACAAAGGCCCTTCTCGAACTCATTTTATTAAACATACTCTCCCTACCTAATGTCTTATTTGAAGGCTTAAAAAAAATCTGTTTTAAATATTTAAACTCCCCATATTTTGTGCGGATCTAGCCTCCTCACTCCCACCCCCCCTGCCCATGTTCAAAGACTTCCATTTCAGAAGAACAGTCTCTTAAAGGCACTTTTCCCTCTGGTGCAAATGACCCATTTGTTAACTTTCAAGAGAGAACAGTAAGGATGGAGGAGAAAAGCAACCGGAGGGTCTCTAACATGGAGGCTTCGAGTTGTTCCCTTTCCAGAGTCGTATGGGTAGACTTTCCATCTTGGGATATAAATTAACTGAACGTTAGCGTCTAGGAATTCAGACAATGTCTTGTAACACATCGACACATCCAGTGGGAGATGAACTACGTGTGTGTGTGTGTGTGTGTGTGTGTGTGTGTGTACAGGGCGTGGACAGGGGCAAACACACAGAACAACTCCATCCACATCCCTTCCTCTCCGTTTCCAGCGGCACGGAAATAACGGCTTTGTGTTCGGTCAGGTGACATGAAAGGTGAAAACAGTAGCTCTCAAATTATATTTAACCTCAAATATCAGAGGTCGCAAAGGGGTGCACACATCAGCAGCTCCCCAGACTGCGCGCGTGCGCACGCGGCGGCTTAAGTGGGCCCCTTTTCATTCCACATGGGTTTTCCACACAGTTTCTGGCATCAAGCACCAGTCCGCAGGACACCAAGAGTGCCTTTGTGTCCCTTGCTGACACTCCGGTATTGTGTTTTTCTACCCATTAACCAAGGATAAATGACCTAGATATTCTGCCTATTAAAGCCTCATTTTTCTTTTGCCCTTTTGTTCTTTAGTGTACCACATTATCAGACGCTGCACACATTTTAAAGTATTCTCAGTCTCAGATGCCCTTTTGAGGGAGTAATAGGAGGTTTTTGTGTGTGGTTCTGCTGAGATATCTGGACTGGAATTATGTGAAGGTAATTTAAGGTTTTTCTTCCTGTCTCATCTGAAGACAATCAGTTCAGCGTATTGCTAACAGCTAATCTAGCATAAGAGGATATATCAAGAAACTGTACAAAGGCCAGAATGCTGTATTTGCATCTATTGCGAATACAAAAAAAATAGAGTGAACACCAGTTCCCCTACACACTACATTCTCTAATTACATCTCTGCATATCATGGGTCACTTTTATTAAAAGCATCATTACTACAGTTGGCAGCAATTTACATTTTATCTTACATGATAGCAGTTTTCAAAGAAAAAAATAAAAGGACATCACAACAAAGAAAAACAATACATTTACAAAGTCATGTCTGTAAACTTCAAGGCTAGTTTAGAGCTGAGGTAATGCTGTTTTAGCTTTGTGGCTAAAGTAACAAAGTCCTTTAATTTAAAAAAGGTACCTGATTCTCTCTTCTCTCACTCTTTATTTATTCATCTATTTATTTTGTTTATACCAGTGCATTACAAGACCACGAGACAATGGAACTGTAGTTCTGTCTGGCAAGAACCCTCCCAGTAGGTTAATTTCCAAAGGGACCCTTCACATTCAACAGCTGCCTTATTATTGCTGCGCCTCGGGACAGAGACGTTCACACTAACGTGGAGATTGTCAGAGTGTATGGATGTGTATGGATGCGCAAGTGTGGGAACCCCCATACAGTCAAAAGGGAAACCAATGAGCAAGTATGATATGTATGGTAAATTTCATCTTGACCTTCACAGCAAAAAAAAAAAAAAAAAATTAAAATTAAAAAATTAAATATATAACTTCATACTTCCTTTTGAGCAGCACTTCCTTCCATTAGTGCCACTCAGTTACAAATCGCTCTTTATTATAATACCAATGGTACCAAAAGGAAAAGGAAAAAAAAAAAAAAAGCAGAGCATTATGTAAGTTTCCTTAAAAAGACATGATCACCTCTCAAATTTCATCTCTCCTAGGGATAATAAATAATGCACTGCACAATACTTAATGACCAAGATACCTTTTGACACACCTGTATAACATGACTTGGACTTTTTTTTTTTCTTTTTTCTTTTTGCTACACTATGTTACAGAACAGCTTATAAAACTAGGTATGAACATTAACTGTGAGTGTAAACAGTAGGACTACCACTTGTCAAAAGTTTTAAACACTTTAACTGGAACTGGTTATTCATCATTTTCATGGTTTTCTAGTTCGTCCCCCCCGTCAAGCGAGTCCAGCTCTTCACCCTGTGCTATTTCGTCTTCGAAGACGGAGGACTCCGCAGTCTTGTCCAGGTTCTCCTCGGCGTCGCTGCCTTCCAGGTTCTCCTCCTCCTGGAAGGCAGCCCCCTCGGCCTTGTCGGGGACCTTTTCCTCACCGGAGCCCACGGCGTTCTGGAGTCCGGCTAGCGCGGGGAACCCAGGCAGTGTCAATCCCCCCAGTCCCGGAGGTAGAAACATGGATGGGTAGAAGAGGCCTGGCGCCATGGTGGACAGGAGGAAAGGGTTGAAGGCGAGCGGGTTGGAGGGCAGTCCGGCCGGGGCAGTAGCAGCACCCACAGATCCATTCGCGGAGTCAGTAGCTGAAACAGCATCTGTGCTTTTCTCGGAGTCTTTGTTCTCGTCCTCGTTCTCGGTGCCCTTCTCCTCGGCCTGGGGGGCACCGTCCTCCGGCTCCCCCTGGCCCGGCGCCGGCGCGGCGTTGCCGGCCGCGGCGGGCAGGGGGCTGTTGAGCAGCCCACCCAGGCCGAACACATTGGGCAGCCCGGCCACGCCCGGCAGCATCAGCGGCAGCACGGCCGCCGGGTTCTTCGCGTCGCCTCCGCCCGCTGCCGCCGTGGCCAGTCCTGGAGGGAAGCCCATGAGGCCCGCCAGCTGGAGAGACTGCAGGTTCTGCAGGTTCTGCAGGCTCGTGAGGTCCATCCCCGCAAACAGGCTGTTCACCAGCAGAGGGTTGATTCCCGACGTGGAGGCCGCCGCAGCCGCGGCCGCCGCCCTGGCGATCTCGCTCTTGGGCCTCCGTCCTCGCCTGCTCGCTCCTTCCCCCCGCACCACGGGGCCGGTGAGGAGCCTGTCAAACATCGACTCGGGAACGAAGCCCTGAAGCAAATGGACAGGCAAACAGTGGCTGTAAGGGCGGCCGGCGAGACCGCCACCCCGGACGGGCCCTCGGGATGCACCGAAAGCGGACACTCTGGATGCAAGGGCGGCAGCAACCTCTCCCCTTCTAAGAGCGCTCTGGCCAAACTCAGGAAAGCAAAAAGTCTATCTCTTGGCACTATGTGAACTCACTCAATTATGCGGGACTGCCGAAAAACTGTTAAAGGCTACTCTACCGGTGCGGGAAACGTCAAGCTACCAGCAACCAGAACTCCAGGAATAATACTACATCATGAGGGAGCAGAGACATTGGGAACATTAACTGAAATTACTGCGTACCACCTACCCTGGAGAGACAAAAACTATGGTCACCCCAAAACAAATGGTTTTAGCAGCTGTACCCCTATTTGCCCAAGTCTGGAAACCACTCAGCCATCCTCCTCTGGGTGATGGCCTACCACACCCAGGGCACGCACACACTGGAGGGCTGCTCGGCTGTGGAAGGAACAAACTCCTGACACGTGCAACCCCCTGGATGAATCTCAGTGTGAAGTCATCTTACAAAGGTCACAGAATTTATGCTTCTGCTTATAGGATACCCTCAAAATGACAAAACTTGGGATGGAGACCAGATCAGCAGCTGTGGGGGGTCGGGGTGGGTTGGGGAGTGGGGGTATGTAATATGAGGGAACGCGGGGTGGGGGAGGGTGATGGACGGTATTTTGGTTGTGGTGGTGGTTCAAGAAAGTACACGTGTTAAGACTGACAGACCTACACACAAAAGAAAAATAAGAAATCTTACTATATACCTTAAAAATATAAACAAAAAGGAATCAGGACACTGACCACTTAATCTTAAAAAGAAGTTGAAGTGGAAAAAAATTTTAGGCAAAGTTGTTGTATTCTTCATTTTAAAATTAAAAAAAAAATCACAGTTAATTTTAATGATCACAACCACCATGAATTCCATCCCACAGGTGGGCTCTTAATGAGTCTTGAAGGTACACCTTCAAGACTATGAACATGTATTTCTATATAATCCTTTAAAATCAGAGCCATTCAATGAATCTACTCATATTAATGATGTACTGATATAAGAAATGAGGGTGTATTATGCCAATTCTTTTAAGCTAAGAAAAAATTATAATCGAATAACTGATGGTCAACAGAAAAGAAAGAAAAGCTCAGGACAACAGTTTTGTACAGACACCTCCCCTGATAGAAACACAGTGCGTACTTACAGACTGCTTCACTATCTCAGTCCAGTCTGGGGCAACTGCAAATTCAGGGTTCTCTTCCAGCCACCTGGGCAGGTCCTTCATTGGAGGTGCCATAGCTCCACCCATCTGGGGAGAGGCATTTGGAAAATGATCTAAAAGCACATATATCCCCCTCACTCCCCACCCCACCTATACACACACACACACATCATATACAGATATTCTGGAAGAAACACAATTGCTTTTCCTTAAAAACATGTCAGGAGAAAATGCTTCTTTCTGGGATAAGAAATCATATGGAGATCAATTCCCTTTCCCAAACGTTCACCTTCTTTCCATTTCGTTTATTGACAACAGGCACCCTTTCTTCTCCTGTCAAAGTGTTTATATCCAATTTATTAGGGTTTCGACATCTATGTCGTTTCTGTTTCGGTTTCTGAAATGAGGAAAACAGCACATCCGCATTCTTCTGCAAAAACAACAACAAAACCCAAAATACGGATTTAGTAAAAATGTATTTAGTAATTACTTTCCTACATAAATGACAAAGAGAGTATAGTCAAGCAGCTTTTTTTTTTTTTCCAAGTACGCTCTACACCCAGCATGGGGCTCGAACTCATATCCCAGAGATCAAGAGTCATACGTTCTACCAACTGAGCCAGGCAGGCATCCTCAGTCAAGCCATTTTTAATAGCTAAAGAAGTTCCAGCAATCATTTTAGTTATGAGAAACCATACTTTTCTTTAAAAGGAAAAACTATTTTTCTCTTTGTACACTGAGGAACTCAACAATCACCTAAGCTGAGAATTTGCTTTTCCTTTTGTCTACCAATAACCCCGCTTAAAGTCTTTTCTTCCAATGCTTAACCAAGTCATGGTATTTTTATGTTCATATCTTTTTTAACCAAGTCATGGTATTTTTTTTTAAAGATTTTATTTAATATCTGATAGAGAGAGATATAGCAAGAGAAGGAACATAAGCAGGGGGAGTGGGAGAGGGTGAAGCAGGCTCTCTGCCAAGCAGGGAGCCCAACGCAGGGCTTGATCCCAGGTTCCTGGGATCATGACCTGAGCCAAAGGCAGATACTTAACAACTGAGCCACCCAGGCACCCCCAAGTCATGGTATTTTTAAAGGAAACTTTCTCAAGGACCTTTGCTAACTAATTTCTACTCAGTGACTTGGACAAAGACAGAGATGATGTCCCATCTATGAGAGACTGTACCTGAGAGGCAACAGGTAAAAAGACCTATGCAGGAGGGGACGTTCTGAGAGGCAAGGACTCAACTAAAGCTGAACTCAACAAAATAAAACGTTGAATCTTACACTTACAGTTTTGGTTCTTCTTTTTTTTTAAGATTTTTATTTATTTACTTGACACAGAGAAAGAGAGTGAGCACAAGCAGGGGGAGCGGCAGAGAGAGAGAGGAGAAGCACACTCCCCACTGAGCAGGTTGCTGAGGAGGGAGCCCTACTCTGGGCTCCATCCCAGAACCCTGGAATCATGACCTGAGCCAAAGGCAGAGCCCCCCAGGGGCCCCCCTACACTTAAGTTTAAAAAAAGAAAAAAGGAAAATAAAAGAAACAGTCACTAAGTATATAGGGAGTAAAAGATTTGCATTGCCAGCTAGCAAGCAGTTTACAGGATGGAATCATCTAGAGATACTGTTTAATGTAAAACATAAGTTTTAAACAACTTGAAAAAAAAAAGAAGCTAATGAAGTCTTGGCTGTATTAGCTAGTCAAATTTCTGCAAGTAATAAGCTTCACAGTATTCTATGCTGCTCAGACCTGGTCTGGAGACCAATTAGAGTGCATTCATGAGTGTCATCCCCCTTATAAGACCACCTGGAAACCAGGCAATGGAAAGAATAACCAAAGACATCATGTTTATTTGGTGGAAGGAGAAAGGAAAAAGTGTGAAATAGGCATTTTCAAAAAACTACGAAGCTGCCTGTCAGCCCTAAAGCTAGTTTCTCGAACGTAAAATACACAGCGACAGAAACTGGAAAACGTTCGCGGTGAGGAGACATTCAAGCAAAAGGCAGAGGGACCAGGGATCTCGTCTGCATCATGCAGGAGAGTTTCGAGGGCTGTGCACACGGGACTCCCCCCGCCTGAACTCTGGGGCAGGACCCCTCCCGTCTGGACTCTGGGGTACTTACTGGTACGTAACTTGGCATATCAACAGTGTAAGAAGGATGCAGCTTCAGCCATTCAACTAAGTCCTTATTTTTAGGAGCGTCCTCCCCCACCAGCCTAGTCCCATCTTCAAGATTTATCACAGGGATCCGCGTGTCTGGGTCCAGCTGTCCAGGAGAAGGAATGTTTCTTGTAGGTGGGGTCTCTATATCTTCTTCGTAAGCTTTGGTCACCTCAGCATCCTCCTGCAGAAAGTTGACAGAGGTCTCAAATCTTCTTGTATGAAGAGAGATTCCAAAAATGCCTGATCTCTTACCTCAAGAAAACACTATCCTAGCATAATGGATCTTGGGCCAAAAAGGGAAAAAAGTTAGTTGAAACAACCTCAGTTTTGGAATAGCTATTAAATTAGAAGATGAAACTTTAATATCATTTTCCACACTGTAGAACTGATAATTAGGTAGGAAATTCACAGTCCACCAATGCTCCATATCTGAAATCTTAAGCAAGCCACTAGGCCATGGGCAGCACAGTCTGAGCTGGACATGCATGGAAGGTAGCCTCTCAATCTCTCTTGAGGCTCTCGGGATAACTTCATTAAAGAAATTATATTTATTTGTTTATTTATTTGAGAGAAAGAGAGAGAGAGAACGTGTGGGTACGAGCAGGGAGCCTGATGTGGGGCTCGATCCCAGGACCCTGGTATCATGACCTGAGCCAAAGGCAAATGCTTAACCGATTGAACCACCCAGGCGCCCCACCCCCTCTCCTCCAGCTTTTTAAAAATTTATTTTTATTTAGAGTGAAAGCACGTGTGAGGGGAGGGGTATAATGGGGAGAAGGAGAATCTCAAGTAGATTTTCTCCTGAGCACAGAGCTTAGCATGGGGGCTCAGTCTCATGACCCCGAGATCATGATCTGAACCTGCATTAAGAGTCGGGCACTTAACTGACTGAGCCACCTGGGTGCCCCAAGAAGTTATAATTAAAGGAATGTTCCCACGGCCAACCTGTACACAGCACTCTCTGAACCATACAATCTTATTGGGCTATAACATTTTGTGGCAGGTCAGTGTGGCAACCCTGAAAATACCATGTCTATCTGAAGTCCAGCCGGCGGTCCTCAAAGTGTTACTCCAACCACCAGACATCTTTTATGGCAGCCCACCTGTCCATTCCCACTGCTCCGACTTCAGTTCAGGCCTTCTTCATCACTGCCCCTGCCCCACGTCACTGCAGTATTCCTAAACGGTCTCCCTGATTCTACTCCCACCCTTCTTGACTCTGACTTCCTCACTGCTACTTTGGAGTCACATTTCTAAAATGCATTCTTCCTACGTCAAAACCAAATCAACTGTTTAAACGCTTTTGATAACTGAATCCCCCTCACCTTCAGGATAAAATCCAAGTCCTTTAGATGGCAATCGAGGCTCTCCCCGATTTACATCGTACCTTGTGGCTGAGCCCTCTACTGTTGAACCTCACCTCCTCATCAGATTCCTGGGCTGCCAATGACTTTCAGTTCAGCAAACGTGGAACGCTCTCTCTGTCTTCAGTCCCTTTGCATACATTCTCCCTGCTACCTCTTTTCAAAGGACCAACTCCTATACAATCTTCAAAACTTAACCAAAGTATGGCCATGTCTAAGGCAACTTCCTGATCTGTGTCTCCCCATATCCTCTTCCCTCCATTCCCATTCTTCCTTTGGGGTCCCAAAGTATTCCAGGCATACCTCCCAGGTATGGGACGTCACTATTTATCTGTCACTCAACTTCAACACTGAGTTCTCCAGGGCAAGCTCTTGTTAGACCATTATTCTTCACATCCCTGTCCTTGGGGGTGGGAGTGGGGCCAGAACCCAAAAGGACCATCTCCACCATGTTGCCAATGTATTGCCGCGGTATGATGACTGCATCCTTACTTTTTCCTGGCAGCGCAAAATGGTCTCCAGTCTGAGTCCTGACATAATACAAGATTTTAGGATTTGTCCCATTCCATACAAGTAACTCTGCTGACCTTTACACCTCTTCACTACTCCGTTTATCTACAGATTAATCGGCATTTACCTTGTATTGTATGTGTGCACATACAACTAGCCACAATATCCACTGAGTAATCCCTAAGTTCTAACATCTGACAATAAAACAAACAAAAACTTAAAAATACATCCTCTAACCTCTACTAGGAGTTTGGGGCTGGGTAGCTCATGTGACTTTAGAAAAAGAGAAACATCAGTATGTTCTTAGGATGACTTAAAATGTGTAAAATGAGTAAAATCAGCCTGCAGTTTCATACAGGATCTATAATTACAATAGGAAAACAGCACCCGGCTCACACTGTTAATTCCTAATGCCTGAACCACAGACAAATATGTGCTGGGATTCAAATATGAAACCCAAGAGTAAACAAAGGCATGAGATGCAGAAACTCACTAACTTGTTGATGCTTATGGAGGAAGGAATTTCAGGGAACAAAACCTATCAAAGTGGTTTGATGTGTTCTGGTGGATTCAAGTGTGGAGGCTAAATAATCACTAGTGATACAACGCTGGGGACCACACACCTAGGAACCACATTTTTAACTTATGGAATAAGCAGTCACAGCTGATCCATTACAAGGTGTATTTTTATAAGATTCTAAAAGGAATCATATGCTCCACAAAAGAGAAATATTATTATGATTGGTGCATGGTAACAAATCCTGAAAATTAACTTTTAATTAGCCAGACCCTTCTGTTTCCATCAGATCCCACCACAGGGCAAATTCCAGTGAGTGCCATTTTGTCATTTCTAAACTTTACCTCACCCACGCCTTTTACTGCCCTTACTTAAGTCATTAAACTTTCTGGAGGTTTCAAGAAATAGCACATGAGCAGTAAGAAGAGGGATGGAAAAAGTAAAAAATGCTGAAACAAACGTCGCCTTCCTCTCAGTTTCAAATTTCACCATTTCCCAAACTGTGATCCACAGGGAACAGGCCCAGTATTCCTGGAATGCCGGCGGCTTGCACACCAACAAGCTCCACACCGTTAGGCTGATTCGGGTTCCAAATCAATAAGGCCTACGATAACCCAGTACTAATGTGTCTTTTATAAAGGGAGCACATGTAAGCAGGTTCTCTTGGGGTAAAACCCTCATCCTTATGTGGGCAGTGCATTTTTAGGCAGCATGGTCGAAGGAGATTAGGGAAGAGAGTTCTTTTGATTGCACTGCACTCATGTCCTTTCAATTGAGAAAGAAAATGTCAAAATCCATTGGCACATACATTTCATACACACCTAAACTAGCACAGATCTTTATTCAGCTGAGATTTTATAGAACAGCTATGCTTATGGAAGTAGGAGAATTAGCAATCACTAGCTTTGTATATGAACACAAATCTTAAGTCTGAAACTAAATATTTATACTAATCTAATAAATGCCAGGCTCCAAATAACATTATTTCTAAGAGCAGAAGCTTTTTCCGCCTCAGGAATTCAGAGATAACAATTATAGGCTCAGAAGAACACGTTTTTGTTTTGGGCTAGTCTTCCGAGAGTAATCAATATATTAGGATCTTGGGAGGAATAAATCCTCAAGCTACATTTGGTTCAGGCCGAGTGATCTGTATCAATGCTCAACACAATTTTTCAGCTCAAAACCATGACTGTATATTGTGATCCTATTTCTTTAGTGCAAGAAGCCAGCTTTAATCACTGAGAGGAGCCCAGGCCAGCGTCGTCAGAATGGCAGGACTCTGGCTGCCACTGTGGGCATACACAATAGGAGTGAGCTCCTGAACTTACTGCACTCAATGACGTCCGTTTGTGGCTCATGAAAAGCAGATCAAGACCCTCCACGTTTTTCCTCCTTCCCCGCCTCCTCTTCACAGGAGGCTCTCCATCCACCAGGGAGCCATTAAGCAGATGCCTCGTGGGTGTGCGTGACAGGCCTGCCTGGAGCAGCTCCATTTGAGTCTTAAAGGCATCGGACACCGGTGTCGAGACATTAGGCAAGATAAACTTTGAAGTAAGAGATGAAAAATTTGAGGTAGAGCTTGCTGCCTCTCTTGAGGCCTTTGATAAATCTACAACTTTTTCTTGTCCATTTTCTGAGACCACCTGAGACTCCCGCAGCTGGGCAACCATTTCCATGAGGTTCCGCCGCTTGGCAGCTCTTTCAGCCTCGATTTCAATTTTTCTCCTCCTCCTCCTCCGCTGACGAGGGACAGAGAGGTTTAGGGCGTCTTCCTATTGAAAAATTCCAACAAAATAATGAGCCCAAACTGTATCTGCTATATACAGGCTGGATTTCAGAAAGAAAGAACTAGAAGCTTCAGGAATTAAACATTCATAACTGCTGAAGAGAGCTGAGGAAAGGGCAGCCATCTTAATTCCGGGGAGGACCAGTGAGCCGCGAGCTCCCAGAGTTGGATGGCTCGCCTTTACACGGCAAAACAAACATACCTTGGACAACTGAGGGGAAGTCGTGAGGTCCTCGCTGCCACTGATGCTAGCTTGGCCGACCATGGAGAGCTCAGCAAAGCTCCTCTTCTGCAGGGGGCTGTCCATGGTGGGTGGCGTGTAACCAGGGATGAGGCCCTGGAAATCAAACATCTGGCGCCTGTTTACTGGCCATTTGCCTTTCAGCACTGCTTCACAGATGTTGTCTAATCGGTTTATCATTACTCGGTCCTGGCGGGAGAAGGAAAGTCACACAACATTGTAATGAAGACGTGGTGAAAATTACCAGATAAATATTTCCATCAAGATGCTAAAGCACATAAGAGGTTTAAAAGTCAATCCATGGGCAAAAGGTAAAAAGAAAACAAAAAAACAAGCGAGTGAGTAACCAGAATCTGCAAAATCTACTCTGCTCTGGTGGAAGGTCCTGAAGGTGGCCCCAACACAGAAAACTAAGTCTTTTTAAAATTTGAGTGCTGGAGCACAGAAACTAGGAAGCATCACATAGCCACCTCTAAAATACTTCAAAAGTAACTTTTATTCAGGCGAGAGCTCTGTTGGTGAACACCAGCAGACAACAATGGACATCTAGCTTCTGGACGCTCCGATGCTTCGAATCCACGGGCTGGATCGCAGTCTGTCCCAGGAAGTGGGACATCATTAGCGTCACTATTAATAAAGTTCAGCATTACGAACAGGCGCTAACCTAGGAACACCTAATGAATGTCAATTTGCAGTCCCCACCTATTATCACTTCAAATTTCATTGAAGCGTGTACATTAAAAATTTCTAATTACAGCTCTTAGGCCCAGATTCCATAGATTAAAAGTGTCTGCTACGATAGACCTTTTTTGACTGATCTGGGAAACTCCCTTCTGTACTCAATGAGGGAGATCAGCCTAACAGGGTATAGGGAGGGAAAAAAAATGTCTTTGAGAGTACACTCTGCAGCTAAAAACTTCACATTGTTTCTTACACAGCTAACACTATGGAAGAGCAGTCCCAGGATGAGTCAACTGAAGCTTGTTTTTGTCCTGCTTGTTTTAAACCAGACAGCCCTGTTATGGTGATTAGGATGATTATGTCCCCACCCTGACAAGCAGACCCAAATTACATACGGATTTATTATAAAATTATGCTAATTAGCCAAAAAAGTAATTTCCATTTTGCTTTTGGTTACAGATAACTACATTTGGAATTATCTCGTAATGTACTGGAGCAAATGGCTCACTAGCCCACCCTCTCCCAAGTTAGGAAGACTATAGGTTTCTAAACCTATGGAGATGTCTTAAATCTGGAAGTTCTGTTTGGGATTTACTTTTTTTTTTTTTTTTTAATTTTTTTAAAGATTTTATTTTATTCATTTTAACAGACGGAGATCACAAGTAGGCAGAGAGGCAGGCAGAGAGAGAGACAGAGGAAGAGAAGCAGGCTGTCCGCCGAGCAGAGAGCCCGATGCGGGGCTCGATCCCAGGACCCTGGGATCATGACCTGAGCCGAAGGCAGAGGCTTTAACCCACTGAGCCACCCAGGTGCCCCCTGTTTGGGATTTAAAAACATTAAAATACATTTTAAAAAGTCCCCACATTTTCTCCTGTGCACTGCTGGTGGGACTGTAAGTGGTGTAACTGCTGCCATAGGAAACAGTACGGAGGCTCCTCAAAAAAATTAAAAATAGAATCACCATGTGATTCAGCAATTGCACTTCTGGTGATATATCCAAAAAAACTGAAAGCAGGGTCTCAAAGAGATCTTAGTACACTCATGTCCACAGAAGCACTATAATAAGCCAAGGCGGGGAAGGAACCCAAATGTCCCAAAGACAGATGAATGGATAAGGAAAATGTGATATATATATACAGCGGAATATTATTCAGTCTTAAAAAGGAAGGAAATCCTGCCATACATTACCATACGGATAAACCTTGACGACAAGGTAAAATTAAGAGCAATAAATGAGTCCCAAAAGGGCAAATATTGCAGAATTCCACATACATGATGAGGTATCTACAATAGTAAAATTCACAGAAATAAAAAGTAGAGTAATGGTTGCCAGAGGAGGAAGGGAGAGGAGAGGAGTTGTTCAATAGGTATAAAGTTTGAGTCATGCTAGACAAAGAAAGTTCTGGAGATCTGTTTTACAACAATATGAATGTATTTAAAGCTAGAGAACTATATACTGCAAATTGGTTAAATTTCATGTTATGTGGTTTTTACCACAATAGAAATAAACTAAAAAAGAAAGAGAGAGAGAGAAAGAGCGAGCCCACACATTTCATTTTGCTAAAAGGTGTGTCTATGGAAACAACAATCCATATGCTATCCTGGACAATGTGATAGCCAACCTGAAAAGCTTCAAAGAGCCAAAGATCCATACAAAGCATTCTACTTCTTATCTTTCCTTCATTTCACCTTTCCTATCCTATTACAAAAGAACTGCACAGATTTTAAAACATGAGAAAAATCCAGTCTTCCTACACTGAGTTGACCTTAAAATTACTTGAAATATCAAACTAGAATGATTTCCTATCCCCCACTCTCTTTTTTGGTCCACAAAACAAAAATAACAAGAAACGCACCAACCTTAGGCCAAAATGAGAAGGCAAATGTTCTTTCATGAAGGAGCTGGGCTACTGAAGGGTCTCCATCCTCCATGTAGAACCCGTCTCGGGTTTCATCCCTAGCGGTGCTCATGGAAGCATTGCTTTCCTCATCAAAATTCTTCCCTCTAGAGACAGCTCCTACTGAGAAATGAATTAATATACATTACTCACAACCAGGGTATCACTGGAAAAGAAGTTTAGAAAGGACATGGTAAAAATTTGAATACCAATCAGCTCCATTTTACTGAGAACCTACTATACGGCTAGGATGGCATTAGGCATCTTACAGTCTTGTTTAAAGTTGGTGAGGCCCCTTGATATAGACGCTGTTATTCTCATTTTATGGATGAAGAAGCAGACAGGCTTAGGTAGGTGACATCACTAGTTATCTGACGTTGAGCATATACATTTCAGAGGAGGCGGAATGACAACCAAGTCTCTGACTCAAGAGCTACTCCACACAACATCCCTCCACACAGGAGAGAGGGCTGATGACTGGCCGGAGTACCAAGCCCCAGCTCCAGAACAGTACAACAGGAGGCTTTATTTTTACTCTGTGTCGGGAACAGCAACCTAACCGCGACTTACAAAGAAAACCAGTCATTTTCAGATTCTGCTTCTATCTTTACTTCTGATTTAAAACTAAAATTAAGCATCATTTGTTTAAAAATAATTAGCCAGTGCTTTATTCAGTGAATGACTCCTCTCTTTCACATTAACTTGTCCAAATTAAAATCATTTGGAATTCTTAATATACTGCTACTATAAAGTTAACCACTATCCTTTTTTCTTTTTTAAGTTAACCCCTATTATTCTGTTGTTGTTTTTTTAAGATTTTATTTATCTGTCAGAGAGAGAGAGAGATGGCACACGAGCAGGGGGGAGGGGCAGAGGGAGAAGCAGGCTCTAAGCTGAGCAGGGTGCCCAATGCGGGACTCCATCCCACAACCCTGGGATCATGACCTCAGCCAAAGGCAGACGCTTAACCGACTGAGCCACCCAGGTGGCCCAAGTTAACTCCTATTCTTAATCCAGAAATTGTTACGTGCCCATAAGTTCAAAATTCCATGTTCACGTGTGGCACGGGAGCAACACATACACCTAAGCACAACCTGAAATTTGCCTATTCACAGGAGAAAATGTACATTAATTACCCTTAAAAAATAAACAAGAGCCCCTGTCATGTGACAGGAAAACATGGCCTGTCACAGCTGCCGCAGTGGAATGGGGAGGGGGCCAGGATGGCACAGCATTACCTTCAGGCTGGGAAGATTCCTCTGATTTATCATCATCTTCCAGCTTTTCTTCCTCGTCCTCTTCAGAACCTTTTTCTGAAATAGACTTGGGCCCTGTATCTGCGCTGACCTCCATCCCTTTCAGTTCACTTTTTACAGAGCTGGCCTCGGCCTCGCATCCCTGCTTACTGTCCTTCTCCCCGCCGTCGGTCTCTTCCTCCTCTTCCTTCCCCTCGGCTTTCTCTTGGGCAGCTGCGCTTCCAGACTCCTCCACTTTGCCTTCGCTTTGTCCTGTCGCCTTCTCTTCCTGAACGTGAGCAGACGAGAGGACGGCAGAAGTCTGGCCAAATCCGATGGCCAGTGGGGTCAGGGAGGACATGCTCCCTGCCCCTCTGTTCTGAGCAAAGTTTTTGTGTGCATCCAAGAAAGATAACTCGGGGTCATTGAGGATGTGATAATCCGTCCGACTGACCCCGTGTTTAGCAGCACCAACCAGCAAGTCTCGGTCATGCCTCCCACATTCCCACCACTCTGGCAAATCCAGACTCGGTTGGCAGAGCTTCAGCCTCTCTCCCAGCTGAGGGTGGTGAAGAACCTGCTCTCGGATTTTCCGCAGCAGCTCGATGCGGTAGAGAGTTCGGGAGGCACGCTCTTCTGTGATTGGCTCGATCATGGAGGAGAGGTCAGGGGGTTCTGTAACATGAAAACAATGGTATTCACTTGGAAAAACCCTAAGTATGCTTTAAGTTGCTCACGCTCTATTTTTCACTGTATTGGGTGGGCCTTTTACTATAGAGAACTTGTGTTACGAAGAGAACGTACCATCGTCTGGCTTGGCAGGCATTCGACACACTCGCCTACACATGGCCACAAAGCAACTGAAGTATTTCTCCAAACTCTCATCAGACTTTTTGTCAAGTCTGGCAAAGGCTCGGAACTGGTTCCAGTCAAACTGCTGTTTCATGGGGTCAAAAATAACTCCAAAAGTAGATACCACGCGGTAAAAATCAGCCTCTTCTCTTCTTGTCCACCTGTGAGCAAGGAGACATTAGCTTGAACCCTACTTGCGTACACAGGCTTAAAGCTTATTCACTCTTTTCCTCTTTTCCCCTAAACTCAGCGCACGGGACCTATTTTGGGGGTGAGAAGACAGGAGTGCTTTCATGTACTGAGACCTTCTCTGATCACTGTCTGGGAAGTGATTCCAGCCTCTGGTCAGCCAAGCACAGAGAAAAGAGGCCCATTCTAGGAGCTGAGTAAAACCGTGAAGAAACTCACTTTTGTCGTTTCTCAGATATTATAGCTTCCCTTTCCGCTTCTAGCGCTCTCACTTCCTCCCGGGGCCGTCGCCTCCGCCGGTCAGTCTTCATTAGAGCCTCTTGCCTCATTTGTTGCCTTTTATAGCTGCGCTGATAGGCAGTAATGAGCCGGCGCAGACGGGTAGTCAGGGTTGAGGTGTTGGGCCAGTAGAGTTGGCCTAACTCAGCAGTACTCTCGCTGGGCTTGCCTGGGGAAGTGGAAAAAAAGATTTCTGAAATGTGTAGCTGCAATCTTGCAATACACAGGATTTTCCATCAAAACAAGATGACTCATTAACATTCAAATGACAGTGTGGGGAAGGGCATCTCAGTCCTCTCATGTTTAAAATATAAATAAAGAATAATATTAGTATGAAACTTACCAACTGTTTTCTTTTTTAACTCTTTAGGGGGGAGAAGCAAATTTACTTATCAGTTTTACGTAAAGAAACATACTTTATGCCATGAACTACAATATAAGAGTATTCTCCTGTAATGTACGTAGAATAATAATCTTGAACCTAAAACATAATCACATAATTGGTAGCTAATTATTTGACATTAGGGAAAAGGTACCATTCTATAAACCTGCAATATTTCAGATACCTAGCAAATGCCCTACTCTGAGACACATTTCTAAAGATGCTTAAAAGTTTCCACTAACTGGTATATAAATATATACATATTATCTTAATCCAAAAAGTAGTTCTTTCATCAAAGAAAGTCAATGTAATGATAAACCCGCAACAAACAAGAACTAAAATTATTCACAAAAGGGATGAGTCAGTAGAGAAGAAATGATATTTTAAGATACCACTGTCATAAAGGAGCAAAACTGCAGGTCCATGAAGAATGTCTGTACAGCACACACTTGTTCTGCTCTTTGGGTTTTTTTATGGAGCCTTACCTGTGGTGCGAATTTCCATGGATTCCTCTTTATCTTCTGGAGGAGAATTTGCAAATTCCTTGAAAGCAAAGCAAGAAACAGGATTATTTTAATTTGGGGCTTCATTTTGCATTACCTTTCAAAGAAACGGCCACTACCTATAAAGTTTAACAAGTCTTATATGGGCATATGATATTTTAATGGTGCTGTAAAAGTCAGTATACTCAAGTTCTTACATCTATTTCATCCTTGAATGGTGTCCTGGTTGGTTTATATTCTGGGTCTTCATCTTCTCTGTCAAATTCTCCCCTGTGTTAAAATTGTAAAAAAAAAAAAAAAAAAGTTTAAATTGCACAGATAAGCAAGAGACTGGGGGGCTGCAGGGTGCTTGGGAACAACTAATCCTCTGCCTGATGCTACTTTTAATTCTGGGTTTGACACCAAAGACAACCCAATCACTATTTAAATCGCGCCGCCACGGGATAAGGGGTGGGTGGGTGGGCAGAAGTGTCACCACTTGGAAGAAACAAACAAGTGTCAGATGATCTAGATAATATATTGCGTTTAAATAATCATTATGATACATAAACAGACTACGCTGGGAAACATCACCAAAGCTGAAATCAGATCAGTGGAGTGCACAGCACAGTGTAAGGACTGAACCCTGCCAATAGATGTGACACTGACATAAAGTTTATTACAATCTTTAAATGTCCTTCTTACCCGTCACCGCCATCTGCTAGCATGTCTGTTCCTCTTTGCTCGGCAGCTATGGCCTTGGCATCGGGCATACCAACTCGTTCCAGGAAGCACAGCGCGGGGTCAGCTCGCATGGAGTTGTACTTCTCGTAGCCTGTGCCATCCCCAGCAGCCCACAGAGGACACACACAGAAATAGCAAAAGGGCCGTCACTCACAAAATCACAGCACTGCCACGATACACCAGGCTCAGCTCTCAGCCGAGACGACCACTTAGGAACCCTTCTTTCAGTAAACTACTCCAGAGAATGCTCATGATGGGGCAGATTTTGGGGGAGGGGATCAAGTTATAGTTTGGGGGGGTATCCGAATGACCACGGACATGAACGGAGAAACAGGTTCAAACTAACTGCAGGACGCCTGGGGAGATTTCCGACCCTATTTTTCCCAAGAGCTAATTTTGCTGGACATTTAAAAGGCTTCCTCATGCTCCTATATGACCTCTGCAGGCCACACTGCGCCCACCTTGTCCTCCCGCAAGCGGCTACAGGCCTGCAGGAAAGGCGCGCCACTGGTTGAAAATCCCCGTCTACGTAATGCCAGCGAACCTGTCTTATTAGGTTTAGGACGATGCATGTCAGTAAGATGACACTGTTCCCTCTATGGTTTTCAAACTGCAATTTGCTTTTTGACTGCCCAGGTTGACTAGATGGAAAATGGCAGATCCCAACAGTGCACTGCGGGAAAATGATTTTGAGGCTGAGCTCACAAAACACGGCTGCAGTACGTAGGCAGAACAGCACAATTCAATTAGGATGTGTACTACAACACACCGCTCCTAACTGCTGTAGAGCCGCAAGCCAAACTGTAATCATGAAAGGTTTTATAAGCCATCATTCTCCCCTTTAGTCAGGCCGGGCTGCTGAGAATACCTCTGCGACCTCCAGAGAATTGGGATTATAATCAGGAATCGCTCACTGTATATATCATGCCAGTTCTGCATCTCCAGCCTTTCAAAGTTAACAAGGCTGCATCCACTCAGGGGAGCCGTGAGTTCTCAGCACTGACATTTGTGAAATATTGCTTGGAACAAAGCCCAGGAGGCACTTGTACAGATTAATAGCAGAGGTTAAGCCCACCGTCCACTCTGACACGGGTTGGCAGAGCCAGCAAGGGGAGCCACGCTAGAAGCAAAGTTTAGGGAGAGCTATAGGACAACTTGGCTATTATTAAAACAAATATGGTTTTGGTTTTATTTACAGCCAAGAAAGAAATGTTTTCTTCTCAAATACTCAACAAACATTCAAAAACAGCATCTGATATTTACAGTTCATATTAGATTTTTAGTACAGGAAAATGGTAGAAGCCAAGAGTCCTCTGGAACTATCCTCATTAATATTATGACTTCGGAAAAGAAGATGGAAAGAGCGCTGACAACAAAGCCACACAGTCAAGTTGTGGTCAGACGGAAACAACACTTACCGTGTTTGAACACTCCAATGAGGAGGGACTTATCTGCTTCCTTATCCCACCAGTCTGTGGGGACTTCAGCATGGAAGGGCTCAGGGATCCACACATCAGCTTCACTATAAAGACACCGTTCACACAGTATTCAAAACACACGCTCACATTACAGGAAGAATCCCCAGTAACCACAGACAGGATGGCAGGCTCCCATGCCCCCTCCCAAAACAAGCATCCAAGCATCGTGGGGAGCACTGAGCAAAGGCTGAAGGGAAGCGTGCGAACCGGTTGCTTTCTACCATAGCTGGAAGTGGACTTCATCACAGAGGGTCCCATTTTAAATGTCAGAACGCCAGGAACGTAGTTCCCACCTTTTCCATGGAACACGGACATGCAAACACACTTTCCCCGATTCCCTCCGCATCCCCACACTCACAGGGTGAAAATCGCATTCCAGGTGAACTAGGAGATGCGCCACTAATGCTTTAGGACAGTTCCGGAACACACTCGGCAGGATCTTCGGGCTGCCCGGGTCACTACAGGGAGGTATGGAGTGGCGTGCACTTGCACTTACCTTGAGTCAGCACCCTCTAGAATCTTATCCGCCTGGTCTCCTATAACTTCTTGTCTTAGGTAGTACAGCATGCGGACACGCAGCAGGACCCTGGAGAGGAAGACAGAGGGGGGAAAAAGTTCTTAACTTCAGGACTGTTTGCCAACAGTGGCTTTTGGCAGCTGCTGCTGTTCATCCATCATCCTGCCAAGGCTGATTAGCCATGCTGTATGGTAGGCTTGAAGCGTGACAGATGGTGGCACATAATCACCTCTGTGTGGTGCTTTCTGCTGGCTTCCAACAGGCCTGCCTGGCAACCGCTCACGCTGCACGGAGAGGGACTGAGTGCGGCCCAGCCCAGGCGCACTTCATTTAGTCCTACCTAGTGCAGCTTGTGAAGTTTAGACACGTACCCTACCATTGCCTCTGAAGTATTGAAGCAAGTTTGTAAACAACTGAGCAGATGGCTTTCAGTAACTGTTCTGCTTCATTATCTCATAAAATTTCCTCAGCTGCTGCCTTAATACCATTTTTGGAAGCACATCAGAAGTTGTAGGAATAAACGAGTTATAAAATCTGGTTTTACTACCTTACAATAAACCCTCAATATGGAATGTCAGGTTTTTCAGATTATACAACTTTGCTTCCGAGAAAGGAAGATGGTGATGGGGGAGGGGCCAAGGGTGGGTCTTCTCAGGTCTCCCTTAAGGAATATTAAACACTATTTATTCCTTCTAGTTCATATTACCTGGAAGCCTAGGTTGTAGCTTAAAAAAATAACAAAATGACACAAAGGAGGCTAAAATGTGGCCAATTCATTGCCATTCTTTGTCATTTTCAAGGAATCAAGTTTCTAAAAACCCATGGAATTCTAGGAACCAGATTTTTTCTAGGACCCAGATTAATTCTTTCGGTAAAGCCCACCTGGTAAATCCCAAAGGCCCATGTCTACTCTGAGGCTAGCATTTCCCGCTGGACAGCCCCCAGTGTGCACTCAGGACTGAATATTTGAAGACCCACCCTGTCGGCCGTGAGTTAATGATAAGTCTAACTGCTATTTCCATAGCTGGATCATCCTATCACACACTCAGAGGATGGTTTACAGCTGACATATCACATTTGCGTGTACTAGCTCATCGGATCATCACAATAATCCTGTGATGAAGTGGGGCATGTTATAATTCCCACTTTACAAACATAAAAACTGAGGGTAACAGAAGACCAGTGACATATCCGAGGTCACAGAGTTGGGTTGAGCACGGACCACTTGGGATTATGCCTTCTGACTCCACCACCTCACAATGTCTCTTGGGACGTGGCAAGGGTCCTTGAAAATATAAAAATGACGAATTCCCCAAAACAGACTACTCCCACATACACTAACATGTACCCCACCATACGCCTGCCTCTCCACCTGGTATCTACTTTGGAGTAACATGGGTTCTAGATGGACAGAGTCTGAGGCTGTAAATTTCGAGTAAGCATCAATGTAAACAATTATCGTGGGCATTTCGTTTTAGTTTTTAAAGATTTTTCTTTTGATAAGATTAAAAATTGGCTGTGCCACACAGAACTGGCAAAAGAAAACTAACAGTCTGGGCCTCCATGGCCAGCACCTTGTTTCTTCTCTGCTTAGGCAAGAATTTACTGGCCAGGATCTCCTTATAGAGGATGTTCAGAAAAGGGTAGTTACAAAAGAAATACCCTCCATCTTTGGCTGGATTCTCTTTTTTTAACCAAAACTCAGCACAGTGGCAATGATCTGAATGGTTTCTCTCCCTTTTTGATAGAAGATATAACAGTTTTCTTCTTTGGGAGGAATTTTAGTCATGTGGAAACTTTTATGAACTAACTGTGAATATCACCTTTTTTCTAGAGGAAAAAATTCAAACCAGTACAACTGGCAAGCTCAGTGGTACCAGGAGGGTAACAAAGTAGATGGGAGGTGGGCTCTGACCCTAAGGAGTTGGCACTTGGTAAGTTGGACAGACCAGACTCGTTAGTAATCTGTGACCTCACTCACATTTGACTGGCTATCCCACTTGTGACCATCTTCTGAACCTGCATTCAGTTCAGGGCCACACAGAGCACTGGACTGCCCTGCCCCTTCATCTCCTTTAACTTAAGACAGTTCCCCTGTCTTTGTGTCTTGAAACTTTTGAAGAGTAGTAGCTAACTATCTTCTAGGAGGTTCCTTGATTTGGGTTTTATTTTCTCATCAACATTTCCCTACCTTAGATCCTGAGAAGTCTCAGGGCATGACCCACTAGGAAGAAGAAATGGACCACTTGCCTACCCTAGAAAGGAGATGGCAAGCCTTGCCAGTCTTCTCCTGAGACCACGGGGAAGAGCACACTAGCAGCATCTCACATACTAACTAGGGAAGGCACTCATGAAGTCCGCTACTGGTATTAGAATGGGAAATTAAAAATTCCCGCCCCCATCACTCTGGGATCCAGGCACAGGAGCCGCTGTTCCCACACAAAACCACTTCACTTCTGGTTTGTTTGACTCCAGAACCCAGAAGGCTATTGACCCAAAGAGTTCACATAAACCACAGGAAACAGAAGTTTTCTGATAGCTATTAAGTGGGATGGGATTTTATGGAGAACTATTATGCCACAGTAGTAACAACAAACAGTTTCCGAGGCACCAGAATGGTTTGAGGTAATGGTTTTTTACAGACTCAAAAAGGAAAAAATTTGTCAGTCAAAATCTAGCGATAACGATCAAAGGCAGGCCCCAAAGGCACTTCCATGTTTGAAAAGGGATGAGAACCATTCATCCCTGCCAGCCAGGAGTTGCTTCACGTGAGGCTTGGGATGACGCCACGGGGCGGGCAGGCGGGGGTCCCAGAGAGCAAGGGCACTGCCCTCCTCCGTTCCGGACTCCCACCCTGGCTCTGCTCCCGAACTAGCCGAGACCGTAAGTGCGACTCTGCTTCCCTGTCAGGCAAATGGGGATAAAAGAGCACTACTTGTCTCAGGTCACACAGATCACGCATGTCAAGGGCTTGGCATGCCGCCAGTGAGTATGTGCTCAGACTTTTGTTCCTCCTTTTTAGGAGAGATACACATTTGTTTATATCCTGCTTCATCCAGCTGAGGTCCTGCTGCGGGGTTCTAGGTGGTTAACAAGGCAAGGGAGCCTTAAAGAGGCTGAGGACCTTGCCCAAGGCCCCACAAAGCTACAAGTGCTGGAGCTGTTCGGTGCTGGCTGGACGGATTCTCAGAAATACATGCTCACAGCAACGGAACAAGAATCGCCACATGCAGAAGTTAGTTTCGTACGAAGATAGTTAATAGAGCTCCCAGCAATGAAATAAACACAGACTTAATGTTCTTCAATTACACATGATCAGGTTCTGGACATAAAGGTAAGAAATGGGATTCTAAGCTCACAGGTAAGAAAAAAGGACCCAGACATTGAGGTACTATTAAGCAAAAAATTCCCTGTAAACTCCCTGGTCCCTTCACTGGAAGCAGTCAGCTGAAGGCAGGGTCAAAGAGGGCAAACAGTAATTCTCTAACACATCTTGGTTACAACTTAGTTATCTGCAACACTTACAGCAGCATTGCTCACAACAGTCAAAAAGGGTGTCCATCAGCCCACGTGCCCGTTGACTGATGAACGGATAAACAAAACGTGGTAGATGTGTACGATGCAGTATTATTCAGCCACAAAAAGGAATGAAATTCTGGCACAGGCTATAAAACGGATGAACCTTGAAAACATTACATTACGTGAAATAAGCCAGCCATCACAGACAGATATTCTACGATTCCACTTAGGAAGTACCTAGAATGGGCAAATTTGTAGAGACAGAAAGTAGAACAGCACCTGCCAGGGATCTGGAGCAGGGAGGGAGGAGGGCAAGTGACTGTCTCATAGGCACAGAGTTTACACTGGGGTCAGTGAAAAGGTCTGGGGGACAGACAGTGCTGATGGGTACACAGCATTCTGAATGTAATTAATACTGAGTTATCTACCTAACAAACGGTTAAGATGGGAAGACCGTGTTATGTATCTACCACGCTAAAAAAAAAAAAAAAGACAAAACAATCCACCATCTGAAGGTGTGCAGTCGTGTGGCCCAACACCATGTTTCCAGAAAAAACGGTAAAGGTGCAAGAAGCCGGGAGGCAGAGTGGCACCGTCAGTCGTGCAGACCCTCTCAAAACGTACTTGTTACAGTGATGCTTCAGGTGCTTCTTGTAGCTGTCCTCCTGAAACAGGGCATCCGGGTTGCAGCCTGCCAGCCAGTCGGCATCCTGCACCACGGGATGTATGCTCTGGGCTTTCACCTTCTTCCCTTTCCTGCCCCTTGGCACTGGGGCGGATAAACCTAGAATCAGAGCAATGATAACAATAATAGAGAAGCTTTCTATAACCCCAATTACAATGTCGGACTCAGTGCGATGCATGTGGCAGGGAGACACGGGGTCTCGATGGCGTTGTGAGGGTCTGAGGTGGCCCCCCGAGAGCCTGCGGTACAGAGAGCATGACGCGGACCTACCAGAGTGATTGACCAAGGCTCGCGTCTGGCCGTCCGCCGTGGGTGTGATCAAGTCCCAGATGAAGCTTTTGATATTCTCATCCCCCTTGTAATGATTAAGACAGTACACGAGGATGGTTCTGCAGATGGTCTCTACATCCTGCTCGGTGAGCTGGCGCTTGTAGCGGCCGTGGGAGAGGATATCTGTCCACCGTCCCCAGCTGTAAAGCAAATGTTCAGCATATAGATGCTACCTGTCGGTTTAGATCTGGGGCTTTCCTTCCAGTCTGGTAGCAGTGTTAGGAAATCTGGGCTCGAAACTAGCCGTTATCTGATATCAGGGGACAGGAAAGCACTCTGGGGTGCAGGAGTCAGAAACACTCATTACAGAGCGGGCCCTGAGCTCGCACCACCTCGGTGCTGGGTTGGACTGTCATGGAGGCAATGCCTGCGGGCCTGACACAGGCTCTCTCAGTCAGATTCTGGCAGGACCGCAACTCCGGGCGGAAAGGGTGCCGGGACCGGGACCCTTCACACTCTGCCTCACCCTGTCACGGCTGGCACGTTTCAATGCCAACCAGCTCTCTGAGACACACGGCAATCTGAGGGGGCTGTGGCTGCTCCCACACCTGGGACCAGATGCTGAGGAGGAATGGTCCTATTTCAGTCTATCTCAATGAGATGCCGTGATAACAAAGGAAGGCCTGTGAACAGGTGTGAGTTTCCTTTTAACACAGGGAGAGCTAATTCCCCAGTACAAGAGCATTCACAGGCAACATGTTTCGAGAACTTTCAGGCTCTCGTGTAAACCGCACACAGAAGACAGAAGAGAACACACAGCAGCACACTGTTGACCCTGAATAGACTGTTCAGGGTTATAATCCCAGTTAAACACAGCGCTGAGCTCCCTGATCAGTGTTGTGGTGTGAGAGCATACAACAGACGGGCAGATCCTGTCCGCGCCGTGCCAGCCACTCCCTTGCCTTCTTCAGGGACTGAGGGCTGCTCACGGCATGGAGGCCATGGCATGAGAGGCACAGGGCCCGCCCCAGCAGGCCGGGACGTGTGTCCTGGCTGGTCCTCTCTGGCTTCTGTGAACTCACAGTTCCTCAAACTGCAGGGCCAGTCCTCACTTCCAGGCCTTCGGACACTGTTCTCTCTGCATGAACTCTCTCCTCCCTGCCCAGCATCCAACTCCCTCTTCTACCTGAGCTAAGCCATGACGTCCACCCATGAAGTCTTGTCACCATCTGCGGAATCCCTTCTTGTATCATCCTGAGCCTCACAAGTGAGGAGATGATACCAGAGCTGTCTTACAGGAGAGAGACATGCTTCTGCCCTCCATCTTCCCAACCATAACACCATTATAGTCTCCTGCCATTTCTGCTTGTCCACCTGCCTTGAAAAGGGGGCTGGGACTGTCCTGCTCACAGCTGCATCCCGTTTCTGAGGATCCTAGCATGGTGCCCAGCTTCCGATAGGTGTTTCCTACACAGTGATGCCTAGGGGAGGAAGGAAGGCCCTTCCTCAAAGACATGGCGCTCCATGCACACTTCTTAGCTTTAGGAGTTATTAAGATATTCCGTTTCTAAAGTTACCAGCAAAATTCTCAACTCTGATCACTGGGCTGCAACGCCCAGGCAGGTGCAAGGAGCAAACGGCTTAGGTGTCCATCTACTACATAAGAACACAGGAAAGAGTGTCCAGCGTCTGTCCACGATCCAAGAACACAGGAAAGAGTGTTCAGCGCCTGTCCACAATCTAAGAACACAGGAAAGAGTGTCCAGCATCTGTCCATGACCTAAGAACACAGGAAAGAGTGTCCAGCGTCTGTCCGCTACCTAAGAACACAGGGAAGTGTCTAGCTTGCAGACAATTAGCTTGAGTTACAGAATGGGCTTCAGCTGAACTTCATTGATTCCATATGAAATCACTGATCTGGCACTCACTGTGGGTCTGCTGGCACTACAGTCCTCCCTGAGGACACAGAGAGGAGAGTCCTGGGCTTCATGGAGCTCTACATGGGGCTCCCTCAGGAGAAGGCTGCTAGTCAGAGTCCTAAACCAACGCGATAAGTGTGATGAATGTGCAAGCCAGACTCTCGGGCGCAGAGTGCCGGGGGATGCCAATTCTGGAGGTCAGTGACAGGAGCTGTGGGCAGAGCAAGTCTGTGGGCTGGATATGCAGGGGCGGGGGGCTGCTGCTCTAGGCAGTGGAAGAACTTGTAGAAAGACAGAGATGAGACACAAGACAGAGTATGGCACACTGAAGGAGATGGAGCGGTCTGTCCCAACAGAAGCCGGGGCTACCCACAGAAAGAACTGACAAGAGAGACAAGAGCCAGGCCAGAGAGCCCTGTATGCCATGCTAATGGAAGATGCATGTTTATTCTGAAACTCATGACAATCCACGGGAAGAAATCATCAAAAGCAGGATGTCATCAGATCTATAGAAATACCGCTTTGGTGGTAGTTTTTTTTTATTTCAATGGAACTTGCCTGGAGGCCCATAAGATGCCAGAGAATTCTTATTTGCAGATTCAGATATTTCATGAGCACCCTGCCATCATTCCGAGCACCGTGTGATGAGGGCTCTTTGGAGATGAATGTGATGTGGACCCTGCCTTTCAGAGACATGTTGTCCAGCAGGAAAAGTACGGCACGTTCACAGTTGAAATAACCATCCATTTATGTTCCAGATGAGTTAGAAGAGCTTTATAACTGAGATGATTACCTTTAACAAATTTTTATAGCAGAGAAATACTAAAAGACTACCACAGTCTAAAATTTTATGCGAAGTTCAAGTAGGAAAAGATTTTGTAATTTTGAGATGTGGTTCTGAGTTATTAGTCACCAACAAGTAAATCTGGATCTGACATAATTCTAAGGGACAAACTCGTGCTCCTTCAAATGCATGAGGACATGAAGAACTGTGAGCCCCTGAACCAAACCACCCTGGATCCTGTCACAGTGGCTGCTCGGTCACGTGCCTGAGTGCACGATGGGGCATCACGGAATTCCCAACCCAGATACACTTTCTCACGCTGATTAGAATTCCGTCTTAAATTAATTAATTAAATTAATTAAAATTCCATTTTTCACACAAGCCTGACTTACCCGTAGACGAGCAGATTCTTCTCAACTCTAAAGCACTCGCTCCGTGCGTAGCCCTGTGACCTGTCCTGAGGCCGCCGCGGCTTTGCGCAAGGCTTCTCTTCGGAATCACTTTCCAAGTCTGAAAATTCCATCAGCTCGTCTTCTTTCACTGCACTGTACAACCTGGTTTGCTTCCTCACTCTTGGAGTGTCAATAACCAGGTTGTTCTAGAATAGACAGCAGATACATTTGAAACTTCTTTTTAAAAAAAAAGCATCCCTTGGGTTACATTAGGTAGAGTTTGAACGGGACCTCTCACTCACCCTCCCATTTAAGGCATCAATATCCAATTCAGCCTTCTTAGCCCACTTTTGCCAGAAATTTGGATCATCCAAGGAAATATCTGTCCTATTTCCAGATGCAACAAAGCTGGCCTAAAGGGGAAAAAATATGCATTACTTTGAGATGCTCTTCTCAGAAGCAAAATGCAAAGCAGCTTTCATTTACTCATTCAGCCAAGCACGTATGCATTCCTGCCGTGTGTGCCAGATGCTGCAGTCGGTGGGCTGGGATGAAAGACCGTCCCCCAGGCAGCTCTCTGTCCAGGGGTTTAAACAGATCAGGAAGCAAAAGATGACAGTGCAGTGTAATCAACAATGGTGACAATGGTACATACAGGTACAGCTGATCTACAGAGGAGGGATCTAGCCAGGTTCACAAGGGGGTGCAGGAAGGGCATTGCTGGGAAGAGGCTCCCCAGAATATAATGCCTGGCCCTGACTGTTAACTCCGAGAACAGGAAAGTATGTGGACACGCTCACCACAGAGCATGTGCAAAGGCTTGGAAGAGAAGAGAGGCAATTGTGTCATGTGACTGGTGATAAGTGTGGTCAGGGGAGGGCAGCTAAAGGTCAGGCTGGCGAGGCAGGCAGAAACCAGGTCACGCAGGGCCCTGCACGTCCTGTTAATGGGACGGAACTCTATCCTGGGGTAGCCGCGGACTCTTTCAAAATGGAAATAATCTCAAGATGGACACAGTCCTATCCAAAACCACCTGTTAGAGAAATCATACTGGTGTCCTGGGACACGGGAGGGTAGAACAGGACACTGCAGTGTTTAAAGTGGAAGCAGCCAAGACTGAAAACAGCTCTAGCAGAAGTGGAGAAAAGCACACAGTCTAGAAATATATTCTTTAAAAAGTAAAGCGGAAGGAGTTAGAATCGAGGTGGACGTGAAGCATGGGGAGGAGAAGGAAGCCAAGAAAAGCCTCAGCAGCCAAGCTGGACAACTGAGTGGCAGTAGTCAGGTGAACGCCGGGGCGTGAGTGTGTGCATGCACATGGAGGGCAGAAGGACAGGGATGACGGATGTGGCTGTGCACACACTGAATGTGAAATGCCTCTAAGGACAGAGAACAGAACCTGGAAAGAGGCTGAAAGATGTGAGAGAGAAGGTGCTGGGGCACAGAGCCCAGAGGCGGGAGCCTCCGGAGACTGAAGAGCGGGGACAACCAGATGTCCACAAGCAAAGGGAAGGAAACAGACCCCACCTCACAGCACAAACAAAAATTCATTCAAAACAATCACAGACCTAAATGTAAGAGTGAAAACTATAAAACCCATAGAAGATAACATGAGCAAATATATATGACCTTAGGTTAGATGACAATGTTAGACAATATATCAAAAGCATGAACAATAAAAGGAAAAAGAAATAGGTAGACTGGACTTCACTGAAAATTTTTTTTAATATTTTATTTATTTGAGAGAGAGAGCGAGCGAGCACATGCACACAAGCAGGGAGAGCAGCAGGCAGAGGCAGAGGGAGAAGCAGACTCCTCGCTGAGAAGAAGCCCCACGCAGGACTTAATCCCAGATGGTGACCTGAGCCAAAGGCAGACACTTAACTGACTGAGCCACCCAGGCGCCCAGGGCTTCACTGAAATTAAACACCATTAAGAAAAGACTAGGAGAAAATACTTGTAAATCATTTTATCTAAGGAGAAACTTTTATCCAGAATATATAAAGAATTCTTAATATTCAATAATAAAAGCCAAGTAACTCAAAAGATGAACAAAAGATGTGAACAGACATTTTCCCCAAAATGATATACTTATTGGCCAACAAGCACATGAAAAGATGCTCAACAGCATCAGAAAATGTAGAACAAACCAGAGTGGGACACTTCTTCACACTCCCAAATACGGCTATAATCAAAAAGTCAATAAAAAGTCAATCAAAAAGAAAATAAAAAGTGTTGGTGAGGATATGGAGAAACCAGAGCCCTAAGAATCACTACTGGTGTGAAGAGAAAACAGTACAGTCACTAGAAAGAACACAGTCTGTCAGTTCCTCAAAGGGTTAAACATGGAGCGAATATATGACCCAGCAATTCTATTTATGGTCTATATGTAAGAGAAATGAAAACATATGTCCACATAAAAACCTGTCCATAAATGTCTGTAACATTTATAATAACCCCAAAGTGGAGACAACCCAAATTTCATTATCAACTAGTGAATGGATACACAACCCCAATGCCCATTGCCAACTGCTAGAAGAGGTATCCTATGCAATAGGAATGACGTTCAGCGAAAAGGGGGAAGGAATTATTGACACATGCTGGGACACGGGGGAGTCTCAAAGCCACTATGCTAAAGTGAAGGGAGGCAGAAACAAAAGACCACATGTTGTGCGATTCCATTTTATGAAATGTCCGAAGTAGGCAAATCTATAGAGACGGAAAGCAGATTAGTGGCTGCCAAGGACTTGGGAGGAGGAGGGGTGTGGGAGGGGAAGAGGGAGAGGCTGACTGCTAATGAGCAAGAGGTTCTGGGGTGATGGAAATGCTCTGAACTTAGATGTGGTGATGGGGGCACAAGTCTGCAAATATGGTGAAGGCATTAACTGTACACTTGAAATCAGTGAATTATATGGCAAGTAAACATTTCAATAAAGCTGTTAAAAATCAAGGTGTAGGGGCGCCTGGGTGGCTCAGTGGGTTAAGCCTCTGCCTTCGGCTCAAGTCATGATCTCGGGGTCCTGGGATCGAGTCCCGCATCGGGCTCTCTGCTTGGCAGGGAGCCTGCTTCCTCCTCTCTCTCTTTGCCTGCCTCTCTGCCTGCTTGTGATCTCTCTCTGTCAAATAAATAAAATCTTAAAAAAAAAAAAAAATCAAGGTATAAAGAGGGCCTGGGTGTGGATGGGTGGAACCACGTGCAGGGAAAGCCTCAGAAGGCACTCAGTCAAGCGGTGGGAAGGGAGGCTGGGTGGTGACCTTCACCAGGGTTGTTCAGGCAGAGGGGTTGGTGGAGGGGGGCAAGCTGGACTGAAAAAATAAGCAGAAAGCGAGGCGGTGGGGACAGCTGGTATAAACAACACTCGTGTGGATTTTAGCTACGAAAGAAGGGTTATGGAGTTGTAGCTGGAGGGCAAAACAGATGAGAGGCTTTTTTTAAGAAGATAGGAGTGACTCAACTGTTCTTACAGGCTCCATCAGGAATCAGGATCTCAGGAAGCAAGATGATGTCAGAGCAGGAGCTCCAGAGTGGAGAGGGTGGGGCCAAGGACACAGGAAGCAGATATGAGGCCAAGGTGAGAGGACTACCAAGGCCAAACACAGAGAAGGAAACCCAAGAGCACACAGAGAATCTTCTATACATTAGGGCTCCACAGGAGCCGGCATAATTCCTTTCCTAATTCTCAGTTATAAAGCCAATGTTCTGTATGCACCTTGCGGGCACTTTATAAGGTCCTGCTTTAAGCGAACTCTACAACACTTCTGTAGAAAACCTGCCTCTTCAGGTCAATTCACACCTTAGCAAATGTGGAACCTTTCCCTTCAGACTCAATGGTGATAGTGTGGGTACGGCGCAGGAGAATCTGATCGATATCTTCTTCGCAGAACTTAGACCCTTCATCCTCCTCATCCATGAGTGCACCATAGGCCCCTTTCCGGAGCAGATCCTCTATTTCTTTCTTGGAAAGTTGTTGTACCTGTTTTAGTGAGATATTTAAAATCATTCAGAATGGGAAAATGTTTGTAGACAAAACAAATGCCTCATCGTACTCAAGGAAGAATTGTTTTTGGCGGGGGGAAGACTTATTTCTTTGAGAGAGAGAGGGAGAGCACACATGCACGAGGGGAAGTCCACAAGCGGGGAGGGAGAAGGAGGATGCAGACTGCAGCCTGATGTGGGGCTGGATCCTGAGACCCTGAGATCATGACTAGAGCCACAGGCAGAGCCACCCTGGCGCCCTTCAAGGAGGATAAACTGGACTCATAAAAAGAACAATGTGTCAGGGACACCTGGGTGACTCAGTAGGTTAAGCGACTGCCTTCAGCTCAGGTCCTGATCCCAGGGTCCTGGAATCGAGCCCCACATCGGGCTCCCTGCTCAGTGGGAAGCCTGCTTCTCCCTCTCCCACACCTGCTGCTTCCCTCTCTCGCTGTCTCTCTCTGTCAAATAAAGAAAATAAAATCTTAAAAAAAAAAAGGGTGACAAAACAGGCTGAAAATAGTGAGGCTGGAAAGTGATTTGCTACCGGATCACATCTTCCCATTGGCTAAGCCAGGCTAAGGAGAGCCTGAAGAGCGGCAGGGCCCAGGCCAGCGCATTACCCCGTTGGCGGCGCTCTCTCTCCCACTCATGGACTGCAGCACAGCTTTATCCAGGCCAAGCTTCAGACTCGCCTTGTCGAACATTTCCCTCTCGTAAGAATTCCTCGTAATCAGCCTGTAGATTTTCACAGATTTGCTCTGTCCTATCCTATGACATCTAGCCTGAGCCTGGAAGAAAAAGAAAACGAATGGCTACTGAAGAAAGAAAAGACTCTGGTGCCCGCTCCCAGGGCCCCCATTCCCACACGCAGAGGCGCGGTCCAGAAGGCTCACATACTAAGAAATCACTTGGACATTATCAACGCAGTGACGACTAGTTGGTTCATTTGCCCCATCGTGGGACACCACCTGAGTGGTGACCATCCAACTTTAATTTATTGGTTCGAGAGGGGTTTTCATCATAGTGGAATGACTTAAAAAAAAAAAAAAAAAGGTATCCAAAGATGATTCTGTTGTGTGTTTACCTGGAGATCATTCTGGGGATTCCAGTCGGAATCAAAGATGATGCAGGTATCAGCAGCAGTAAGATTAATGCCTAAACCTCCTGCCCTTGTACACAGGAGGAAAACAAACCGATCAGAATCAGGTTTGGAGAATCGGTCAATAGCTGCCTGGCGGAGATTTCCTCTCACTCTGCCGTCGATCCTCTCATATGGGTACCTAGAAAACGTCAGGATTAACAAGGAGGCCAGGCACGTGACTAGGGCATGCCTGTTTCTTTTTGTAAAGCGAGTATTACGACAAAGGATATGTATTACCAAGAAATCACCTCAGAGCAGACAGGTTTTACTGTAGTTTGGCATATAATTGGTGGAATGCTCAAAAATCAAATTGTATTTTACTTCCTCGATAGTAAAATAACAAGTCTAAAAACAGCTGACACCTCTAACAGTCAAGTAACAAACAATTCTGCTTTTCGGTAAGACCCATCCTCCCCCAGCCAAAAGAAAGGAGTGGGAAATGAAATGGCCGTCCAAAGTACGCGGCGTGCTACTGTAGTCAGCGCATACAGTGACCGGGCCGTGTACACCAATGGTCTTTAGAGAGGGGTATGACACATCTCTCCCACTCCTTCCCCTCTGTTATGAATGTCACTTCGAGGTGAGCCACTTGGAGCCCCGTGAAAGGTCATTTTTTATTTCCTTTTTATTCTTATGGCGCAGTGGCCTCACCGTCTCTGAATGAGGTAGTCCTCCAGTATGTCCAAGCAGCGCACCATCTGGGAAAAGATAAGCACCCTGTGGCCACCAGCCTTCAGTTTTGGCAGCAGCTTGTCAATCAGCACTAGCTTGCCAGCAGCCTGGATCATCGCCTGGAGCTGAAAATCTGGAGAGTCGGCATTGTGTGTTTCTTTAAACTCTTCCAAAATTTTCTCTTCAGCACCTGCAGAGATTGGACAGCATAACGTGAATACTGTAAAAGGTTTTTATTACTAAAAACAATGAACTTGCTTTCAAAACCCACTGCTAACTACAGGAACCAGAATGCCACACTCATGCTTATGAACATGAATCTGGCCACTCACTAAAAGTCAGGTCTAACACAAAACCACGGAAGTATAAAAGGGATCAAAGTTTTAAGCACAACACATTTAAACATTTGGGGGGGGGGAAACCCACATTTTCCAACAAACAAATGTTTGCTGTCTGTAGAAACTGAATTTCAACAACAGACTGTCAAGCCAGAAGTGGCAGAAACAAGCCAAGGGCCAGATACCTACAGAAAATTTGGAACCTAAATCGCTAAAGGAATGAAGAACTGTTTACTAGCTGAATATAAACACAAACAACAAAATCTGTTCTGAAGCTAAAAAACAAGGGAATGGGGTTCTAATAATGATGGTGTCAAGGCAGTAGTTTTTGTATATCATCGCGTGTAAATACAGCCCAAAGGAGGGCAACAAAAGGAAATTCCTTTCTCAGGGTAATTCTTGGGGATTTGGGGGGGGTTCTGAACACACGTCTTCTGTTGCAATCTCTAAACCTCCCTCCACATTCATTCTCATCTGACAGTTTCATGAGGTACAAAAACACGATCTTGAAGTAGCCAGAGCTTTTCAAGCGTTTCAAAAACAAGAGCCGCAAACGACCTTGTCTCACATAAGGCTTCTATGCTTAGCCCTCTTTCTCCAAGCCTCCTGCAGAACTCCGCTTGTTCGAAGGCTCGTGTGAGCCAGAGACGCCTCAAGAGAATGACATCGCCAGGGAGGAAGCACTTATGCCACAACCCCCCCCCCCCCGCCTCCATCCCCCAAACACATCCAGGCTAAGCTCCCTTCAACTGATTAGCTGCTGAGCTTAGAACCCGGGGGCACCTGGTCTGGCTGCCTCCCTAATCAGGCCAGGGCTGTTGTGCTCAGCGCCTCTCCTGAAAGGGGGGGTGTGGTGTGTCACCTATTCTTTAGGAAATACAAACAAATCCACCTAATGCAACTGGTTCCCAGCCTTCGACTGTGCCAGAGTATAAATTACTCTTCGTACCACCAGTTTGAAACATGTGTGAACTAACAACACATGAGAGGAGTACACACAAGTCTCGGACGGGGCTTACAGGCTAGGTGAGTTAGACCACACAGCCTGTAGGACGGAACTGCCACCAGCAGCAGCGGAAGGAGAAAGGCGCCATCCTATTTCCACTCAAAGGGCACCTGTGCAAATTCAGTTATGGCACAGCCACATGCAGGAATACAGGTTGTTAATTATTAATCAACAAAGACTCTCACTGAGAACAGATTAAAGTCACTTAATGCCCTTACCCAGGCACTAAGGCCTCTGCAAAGCACACTGTTCCTTGGGAGGAACGCGGCCTGGCTGAAAAGGCCAGCTGGGTCAGCATCTCTAGTCCCTTGCTCCTTCTTCCGCAGGAGTAAGAGGCTAATGCTCAAGACCCTTCTCCAAGTGGGGAGAAAAGGGGAAAGGTTTTAATGAGGAAAAGGTAAAACTAAAATGCTGTGGAAAAGCATTAGCCGGAAAGTTCTTGAATAAAGAATATTCTTGAATAAAGCTGAATCATATTTTTCAAAACATGAATGTAGAAATCTAGGTTCTGGATTCAGGACAAGAAGGCCCTCAGGAGACAGGGGAAATAGGTTTAAGTTTATGTATTACGTTAGGTCTTTTTAAAAAGTTTGTTCATGTGCAATACAGTGTAAGCTCTTTACAACTCAGAAATAGATTTTACTCCTGGTATTTGGGCAGTTATTTTTTGTCTATATGAAAATTGTAACTCAGAATCTGTATATTAGTTTAAAATAAGCTAAGGGTCAATGAAGTCTTCAAAAATGAAATAATCATTTTGATAAGATAAATATGACATTAGAATATTTTAGTAAAAAACTGAAATACAAATAATTTCTCAAATTAGCAGAGAAATATTTTTCATTTTAAATGTATTCAGAGGGGACGCCTGGGTGGCTCAGTTGGTTAAGCGGCTGCCTTCGGCTCAGGTCATGATCCCAGCGTCCTGGGATCGAGTCCCACATCGGGCTCCTTGCTCGGCAGGGAGCCTGCTTCTCCCTCTGCCTCTGCCTGCCTCTCTGTCTGCCTGTGCTCACTCCTGCACTCTCTGACAAATAAATAAATAAATAATCTTTAAAAATAAATAAATAAAAAAATGTATTCAGAGATAAGAAAAATAACTTCCTTACTTTTTGACTGCTACTAATAATTTCTCATCTTATAAAGAATAGTCAAAATTAAATACATTTGTTCTTACCTGACAAAAGCTACTGCTGAATTACTCAATCCAGCTCTTTGCTATGAATTCAAGGTTCTTAAAGCAGCAGCCAGTTTTAAAGATATCAGCAGATTTCCTATAGGATTCTTCTAGCACTGTACTTATTATGGACAAATTAAAGGAAAGAAGGTCGGGGAAGGTACTGAAGGAAAGCAATTTCTACCTTCCAATGTCATAGCCAAAGTGCCCAAGTTTACCTATTATTTACCTTAATGTTAGATTTATAAATGTCAGTCTGAAAATTAACTGGAAATAGGTTATGACAAGCCAAAATACTTTGTTGACACTCCTAAATTATTGTTCATGCTATATTTCAAAATGTGTGTGGGGGGGTATCAAAGACAACGTGAAACGAGTGTGGGAGTCTTCTCACTGAACAGATGGTCACGGTGAGGACAGGAACTGCAATGCTAGCTAGCTTTCACGAGAAGTCATTATCTAGCCAAAGTCATCCAGCCACAAATAAGGTATTACTGTCTTTTGAAGATTACCAGGAAAACAGATACAGTATTCTGTCTGCAATTCATTCCATCATGCGAGCTTTGGCTGGTTTTCTTTCTGCCTGCTCTTCTCTGTAGCACCTCCGGCCCCCAGCAACGACAACAAATGACCCTTAGGGGACCTTGACCAAGTTTCCAACATCACTTGAACTCTCACACGGGGAACTTAAAACTGGACGTCCCATTCTACTGAAGTAAACAGCAGCTACAGACACTTGCAAGTGCTCACGGAGCACCCCAAACATGGTGCTCAGCACTTAAGACGTTAACCCACATCTAAAATATTACTTGGTTTGTGTTCTACTGTCATTTCTAATTTTCCTCCTTCTGCTTTGCTTACATTACCACAGGTTACCAACTTACGCATATAGTGGCTTCCACTTTCCACAGTTACAGAAGTGTGTTGTGCTTTCCTGAATTGAACCTGAGCTTGACTGGGGCCACCTGACTCTGCCACCACCCATACAAATTTCAACATAAACTGCCATGCTGAAAACGCCCTTGAACTGGCTCGATACACGCGTGGAGGGCCAGCAGCACATTGGTGTACGTTCTACTCCAGACTGTGGATGAAAATGGGCAATAGGGCCATGGAGCAACCTCAGTGAACCCCAACATCCAGGTTAAGTTATGTGGGCAGTTATAACACCTAATGTGGGGGGCAGGGTGCACATATAAGTACTTTTAAATTACAACTTCTCAACATAAGGGCATATTTTGGGCTTCATAGACACTCATCACCTAGATGGGCAGAAACACTGACCCCAAGGTGTGACCAATTGGGACAATAGCCACAGACCCAAGTCTTACAAGTCCTAAGGGACTCCTGGTAAACCAAGAAGTATAGCAGATGACCCTGCAGAGCAATCAACTAAGGAAGAGACCGACCAGCTGTGCTGGGGAGGGGGCGGGCAAGGGGGACCAGATGCACGACTCCTCCCTCGACGAGTTCGAAGCATGTCACTAGCATGTAAGCAGACAAGGCAGACATGACGGAACTGACGGCCACCTGAGGTCAACCCTCTCACACGCATTCTGCAGCGGCATTTCAGCTCTTCTGTGACTGCTCTCGCTTCCTCCTTGGAGGCTCCTCTTCCTCATTTTCTTTTTAGCAAATATTAAATGCAAGCATGTGCGTGTGCCACATAAGCACAGGCGCTGTATTCACACCACCAGTCACCCTAGGCCCCAACCCCAGCTCCCGAGTTCAAGGACAGGCTGGTTGATGCTCACTGTAATGGCCTCACAGGCTCCTAAACACAAGTGGTGCTTGGCAGATCACTGCTGGCAGCAGCAAGCACGGAATCACCACGCACAACACTCTCTTTGGAAGACAGAGCTAAAAGCACAACGTCGTAGCAGGGAATTCATCGATGTCACACCACGGCAGTGACCTCAGAGGCAGCGCTGAGGTGGTCTTGCAGGTGTGGACCACTCTGTCATCTAATAATAGGAACTTGTGGGGCTGAGGTAGCTGACAGGTATGTCACTCAGGAACAGGTAGTCAAAGATCAGGAACTCTTTAAATTAGCTGCCCTTGAACTTCATGGATTGTGAACCGATCTTTGTTCCTACTCCCCTGCAAAGAAACCTAATTGCACACAAACACTGCAACGTGGCAGGCCATCCCCTTTCTTTAACTTGCACGAGCTCCGGCCACGACAGTAGGCAGCAAGAGCCTCTGAGCAGGTCTTTCTGCTTATATGTCTTTCCCTACTCCCTCCCATCTGTTTTATACGATACTGCCAGATCAAGGATCCTGAATCATTTCTCAGCAAAACACTAGCCATGGTTCTCCGCTGTCTGCAGACAAAAGCCAAAATCCCACGGTCCAGCCTTTATGGCTTTCCACAGCAGGGTCCCAGTATGTGCCTGATGTTCACTGCCCCACCATTTCTGACATGGACTTTACACTTTGGGCAAGTTCCCCTTTGTTTTCCTGTCTCTTTGTCTTTGCTCATGTTATTACATCAGCCTCAATTCCCTTCCTTTTTCTGACCCTGACTGGCAAACTCCTTCCCACCCCCACAGGACTCAGTGCCACTGCTTTCCCTGTGGCTTCTCTCATCTCCATCACTGACAAGCCTGAAGCCTCCTGTATCCTCCAGAGTGTTCCACACATCCCAGGCATGCAATGTTTACCCCTTTAACGATTTGGGGAAGTATATAATATAGGTTTTTACCCAAATCAGTTACGTGACACTGTCAATTCAGTTAAGAAAACAGGAAGACCATAACGTATCCATCAGTAACAGAAACAAACTGTTATCAAAGTTTTAAAATGATCTCTCCTTCTTAGGGAATAGGTCCTAGAGGTCTCTAGACCAAAATTCCCTCCTGCCAAAGCCTCCAGACAGCTGCCAGCTGCCTTCTCACACCAGTTCCTCTTCAACTTCTCTGATTTACACACACACACACACACACACACACACACACACACACAGCAAGAAAGTCTCAGCTGAGGCCAATCTCTCTTTAACTGTTAGCACTTCTGATGATTTTGATTTTTAGGCATTAGTACCAACACCTCCTTCTGAGGGGCGAGACATGGGGGCAGAGAAGTTGGAGAATGGTGCGCTGAGGCCCGGTGGCAGAGCTCAGCAGGGGCAATGGTCCCTCACCCGCAGCCACCACAGAAGGAGGCATCAGGAAGGACAGGAAGTTGGTGAAACCCCGTGCTGAGGTGACAGGATCCAGTAATGACCACAAAGCATCAAATCCCCTGTCGGGAGGGAGAAGAGGATTTCTGGAGTCACCCAAACAGGTCTACTGGTGCCGAGACTTACCGTTAATAAGGTACGGATGATTGCAGCACTTCCGTAGTTCCATCATAGTGTTTAAAAGGTTAGGGACATTAGCTTGACCACCACCTTTGGAGAGAAATGTGAAATTCTTCTCAAGGATGGCTCGGTAATATTTCTTCTGAATGTTTGTTAGCTCAACTTCAATAATAGTTTCTTCTTTGGGGGCCAAGTTCTTTTCCACATCCTCCTTGAGACGTCGCAACATCATTGGCTTTAGAATAGCCTGGAGTTTTTGCACCTAAAAAAGGACCTTAGGTCAGTGCTGGTTTCATGATTCACTTGCATATTCTAACATGAAAGATCAGGATCATCTTATTCATTTAGCATTGGTTTTTATTTGTCAAAGCCCAGTAAGAGCACAAAAGCACTAATCTCCCAGCTTTCATGACAGAAGTGCATGAAGGCTGAATGAGGCCATGTTAGATGGCCTATTTCAGCTGCCCAGGGGCCTGAGCAGCCAGAAGGCCTGAGAAGCACACAGTAGAAAAGAACCCAAGTGATTCACCGAGCTTTCCCTTCTGTTTGTCTTAAGCCACAGGGACCATGAGAAGAGGGAAGAGGTGACATCATGGGACATGGGAGTGCTAGGCTTCAGGTTCCTTCCCCTCTGGAAAGAGCTAACAGAATAAGTAGGTCAGGAGTTCCCTATCCCTGCGTCAATAAGCAAGTAGGGATGTCACTCTCTGATTCTTGTTTCTATTGACTAGCAATAGGATAAAGCAAATAAGATCATTTTTATCTTAAGAAAGCAAAAACCAAAACAAAACAGACTTCACTCTGAGCTAAACTAGGAGACTTTAGACAGTAAATTGTGGAGGAGCAGACATGACCAAGACAACAAGCATACTACAAGCATATCTGTTTCAAAACCAGTATAATAATAAATACTCTCAAAATCTTTAATAAATAAATAAACAAATAAATACTCCCATAACTCTTAGGATATATAAAATAACTAACTGCTTTTCATACACAAACTTCACTTATTTCTCACAGAAATCTTTTCAAGTAGTTTAAATGAAAGTATGTAGACAAGAAAAGTAACCAATGTGGCTAAGCACACACAGCTAAAAAATAAGGTTAGAATCCCCAAATGCTAGGCGGCAGATAACTACAAGTTCCCATGCCTTCTGACACTGTGCTCAAAAGTATACACAGCAGGGGCACCTGGGTGGCTCAGTAGGTTAAGCCTCTGCCTTCAGCTCAGGTCATGATCTTGGGGTCCTGGGATCGAGTCCCGTGTCAGACCCCCACCTTAGCAGTGAGCCTGCTTCTCCCCATAACTAAAATCTTAAAGAAAAAACAAATAAGAAAACCTCCATAATGAAGACTTGGAATGTTCAAGGAAAGGAGATACAAAGCTCACTTGACATGATTTTTTTTTAAGAAGCTAAATAGCAATGCTTTGCCATTTCATGGGTTAATCTTCAGTTACATGACTAAAGTACAAAGTAGACGAGATAAGTACCTGTTCTTCTGTTTTCAGATCACCAAATTCTTGCATAAAGGTGGTTTCTGAAGGGAAGCGACTCGGTTCCAAGAAATGCAGCAAGCTGAAGAGCTCTTCCACAGTGTTCTGTAGTGGCGTCCCCGTCAGCAGCACTTTGTGTTCCTGCAGGTGCGCAAGGAAAGCAACTGAGCAACTCGTACAGAAATAGTTCCCTAAAATGGAAGCCTCTCTTCCTGGGGCGCCTGGGACGCTCAGTCGGTCAAGTGCCCAACTCCTGATTTTGGCTCGGATCATGATCTCAGGAATGTGGATTTGGGCTCCAGACAATCTCTGTGCTTAGAGAGGACTCTGCTTGAGATTCTCGCCCTCTCCCTTCCCTCTCTGCCCTGATCGTGCACATGCTCTCTCTCAAATAAATAAATAAATAATAAAATAAATAAATAAAATAATAAATAAAAATAAATAAATAAAACCAAAACCTCTCCCTAGATATCCATTTTCCCACATCTCATGAATGCTAACTCGGCATCCACCATACGTAAAGGTAGAGGGCACAAAGGCAGAGACACAAGAAAATCACGGACCCTGCTTCAGACAGATGCATGGTGTGGGCCCTCTAGAACACGGCAGGCCCTGTAAACATGCCATGCCATTTCATTTCTTCCTGGGGTTATTAGGTCGACATTTTAGTGCCACGGCTTTGCAAGTCTCCTGGATCCCAATGCTTTTTTCCTCCACCAAAGTTTTTTTCCTAAAGTCCCTAGACTCCAAGAAAGCTCACATGCTTCTTTCTGTTCTCTATATCAACAGCGCTCTCTTCTCCCCATCTGCTTCCTGCATGACTCACTTTGGAGACAAAAGAAGTTCTTCTACATGCAACAGCATATGAAAAACTATTTTGTTCTGCAAAAATTTCAAACTAGCCAAGAGGTCAGCTTGGTTTTAAATACCACAATCACTTTTTTTTTTTTTTTAAAGCAGATGCTATTTCTAACTTTGTTTCTTTGAACCAAGTTAGGTTATTTCTTTAAGATAATTCTTCCTGTTTACAAGCTCTTGCTCCAGCTTTCCTTATGCATCTGTATCCTCATCTTTGTATTTTTTTAATCCAACACAGAGGGGCTATTTCTCAGTGACCATTTTTAACAATGGTGAGTTTATTAATCTTAAGGATCTTATTACTTAGTATTTTGTTTGGCCATTTGATACATAGTACAGCAAATAAAACTACTTCAGAAAGTGACCCTACCTTCTAGTAGGTTCAAATTATTCGGACTTAACGTGCAATCTGACAAGACCTCGTTGCCAAGTATAGAGTATATGCTCAGTAAATAGGAGATACATGATGTAAGGAGGGTAAGGACACACTCATTTTCGTAATATCCACCATGTCTTATATGTCAATGAAGTTCTCTGAAAGTAAGGTAAAGCAGTTCAGTTTGCTTTTCTTTCTCCTTTTCTCCCTTTTGAATAAAGATGTCTCTCAGGAAGATACACAGACCACCGTCATCTTCAGACTCACTAAATTCATAAAGAGTAAGGAGTTTGCAAATCAGTTCAAGATTTTCTAATATGGGGGTGCGTGGGTGGCTCAGTTAAGTGTCTGACTCTTGATTTCAGATCAGGTCATGATCTTAGGGTTGTGAGATCGAGGCCTGCATTGGGCTCCATGCTGGCTGTGGAGTCTGCTTAAGATTCTTTCTCTCCCTCTTCCTCTGCACCGCCCCCATCTCTCTCTTTAAAAAAAAGAGGAAGAAGAAGAAGATGATATTCTATATATAACCATCCTGATGGGCAACATGGGCCATAGTCTCTGACATACATCGGTTCTGAATTACCTTATCGAAGAATTTTTTTAAACTGTCACAGACTCAGGAAAGAGCTATATTGATACTAAAGACTGTCTCCCAGTTTTCTCCTATCCCTTATGATTGAATTAAATCCTTAACCTCTAAACAAATACTACAGAAAAAACCTTTTTAACTTACTCATTTCAAAATAAGTGTATCTGAAAAAAGGAAAGGGGTTCTTTTTATTTATTTATTTAAAGTTGAACAGGGGGCTTAAAGTCACAATTCCGAGATTGGGACCTGAGCAGAGATCAAGAGCTGGCCACAACCAACTGAGCCACCCAGGCACCCCTCAAGGGCTGTTGAAAGCCAGTTATCCCAAATGGTTACACACAAGACATTTTTATAAGGTTACATATGAGTAGTGGAATAAAACCTGGTTTCCATTTGAAAGTGACTATGAAATAACACATGGTGAATACAGAGTGTCACGCAACATCATGTAAGAGAGTTGGGCCAGCAAGCTTATCACCTCCAAGCTCAACTGTGTCAGCAAATATGCTTTTGGCTTGAAAACATTACCATTCTTTTTAGCTCTGCTGGAGTGATGACCATTTAATTTCATTTCAGCAGACTCCTTAATCTGTGTGAGGCCTCCTGACAATGATGAGATGATAGAGTCAATGAAGAACTCCTACCACCTCCAGAGAATCCCCTCCTTATCACCAAGGGACAAGGAGACGGCTTTGCTTTCCGGAGCTCCTGGGGAGGACGGTGGAGACCATAATTGTCTCTCTACAGATCATCTTCAGAAGCATTTCCTTTGCAATGGGAGAGCTGAAGACACTCACTGGCCCTCTCTTTCTGAGAATGAACTTAGAACATGACCCTCCTCAAGCCCATCTTCATCCTCACTGAGTCCTAGTGCAGGAAACAGCAGTCCCTCTGACCTCCTCTGTAGTAAGTTTACTGATTGTTATTCTTACCATGACTTACTCCAGGAAAAAAGAATAAGAAATGGACAGTGTATAAGTTCTTATAGTGTTTACTGTAAGTAAGGACTTAAAGGCCAACCAATGAGTTCTTCAGAACTAAACAAATACAACTGCATTCTAATTCGAAACAACCATACTGTGTTCCATCTTGAAAACATCTTCTCTAAGATAATGATTCTTGATCATCAGAAAAACAATTATTTTGTTCATCTGCTTATCAAAGATTCCCAGTGGGTGAGCCAAGAATGAGTTATAGGTATACAAGTCCTTGAGGCAGCCAGCAGGGTGGAGAGTCAGGATCCCAGGGACAGTCACCTGAGGCTTCATTCAGAATGCTGTGGGCAGCATTCTCAGCTTGCCCCACAGGGACATGCTGTAATGTACACACAGAACATTACCACTTTCCAGATGTGCCATTATATGAAAAAAGGTTAGGGAATGCTGCAGTACATAACAGAAAAATTATCCAGGTAAGAGATTCTATCCATTAATGAAGGGTTACTAACAAAACAAAATCATTTCGCATCTCCCAATGACAATCAGACCTTATGACGTTGAAGCATTTAACTCATCTGTATGCACCAATGGAGGATGGTTTGCAATAAGAATCAAATGCCTGGGAGCACTGAAACTAATAATAGGAAACAACTTAGATAAACTTAGGTAGCTATTTAAGCCTTCAGAAAATAGTACTGTATTTTCTGTGGACCACTATGAAGATGAGTCCCTACTCAGGTAGACATAGAGTATCTCACCAACACTCACATTTGCCTGCAAATGTAAGGCTCGGGTGCTGCCCAGAGAGACCAAATACAGTCACAGAGTTTCTCTTTTCCACGTGCTCACCTATGTCTTCATGACTAGTCAGTGTCTCTAAGTGCTCTCCTTTCTTTTGTGGACTGGTCACCAATATAAACTGATTTGAGAAAGGTCTTAGGATGGGAAATCCCATCCTTAACAGATTAATTCAGTCAGACCTTTTCCCTTTAAACAAAACTAGATTTTGTTTTTAATTAAAAGAATCGCTGGCTAATGAATAAAAGAAATTGCTTCAAAGAACCAGCTGCAACAGAAAGCTTTTAAGTGTTCTTTTTGGTGGCACCAGTCTTCAGTAAAAAAATTTATAGCCATGAACATATAGAATGTTCTTCCCATCTCAAACTCTCAATTAACAAGAGATCAAATTAATCTACAGAAGTCAACATCAAAGAGATTTTAAAAATCTTCTGTACTTTTTAAAAACTCAGCAAACATCCAAGACATACTGAATGACAGTAACATCACTTTTAAAATGTACATTAAAAATGAAAAAAGTGATCAAAACCCACCTTGCAAACTACAGAGAACAAAGAAGTCTGAGGATAACTGAAGTCATGTAATAATTTCTGCCAGGAAACCAAACACAAAGAAGCACGGAACAGAAAATCAATGAAATCCTACCACCTCCACATTATCCCATAACACTCCTACCGAAAACAATCCAGAAAAATCTCATCAGAAAAACCTGACCACCTCTCAGGAAGCAGGGAGAGGATGGGGTAAGTGTGGTGTAAAACTCCAGATCAAATTCAAGGTCTTATAACGCCCCAAACTTCTACACGTCTCTGTGAACTTGACCAATGCCAGGTATTAACCCATGCAAAAAATTTGTACCTACAAGTCCTACTGGATCCAATGTGTCAAAACCACTGAGCCCTAGAATATAACCTCACTATAACCACTAGGACAAAGCCTGGCCTACCAGTTTATGAAATGGCAATATTTATTAACAAAAGGCAAAAGCAAATATTTGAAACTCATTTCAGTGAAAGCATCCTGACTACCCCCAACTGTAACTGTGCAAAGTCACCAGCCAACAATATAAGAATCAAGAATGGCAGCAACTTTTGAGTAACTAAAAGCTCAGGAGGACGTATCACCAGATTTGACAGGCTTTGCAAACCCCCTCCACAGGTATCAGTCACATTCAGAGCAGTGGGAACACTGAGTCAGTAACGATTCTATGCGGGTTCAGTGGAATCACTGAGACGATCACTGACCAAGTCCATCATCTTCAGCCCCTCCAGCAGCTTGCAGTTCCTATTCTTCAGCCTGTGGGCTTCATCAATGACTACACAGCGCCATGGAATATTCCGCAGCTCAGGACAATCCGTCAAAATCATCTCAAATGTAGTGATGATGGCATGAAACTTATAGGACCCCTTTATCACTCGACCCTATGAGAACAGTTCTAAATTATTACTTAGGATTAGAGATTACATTAACTTTGATTAATAAATAGCATAAAACAGATGTATTTATCTTTTGGGGACATCTTTATTTTACGTGACACCTGTATTTTGTTTTTCAGGTGTTTTGTGGGAGCTTTAAAAACTTTTTCCTTTTTAAAGAAATCTGAATGTTGTTAGTAAAATTTCCTAATTTCCCTATAGATCCTATGTAATAAAGTGTCATGAAGTGTAGTCATTCTAGTTATATCCTACAGACCCCAAAGAGGTGAAAAGCCAAGGGGATTAAGTACTAAGGTAGCTTTTAAAAACTTTACTACTGTTTAAAGCCTTTTTTTTTTCTTGTAACTCACTTTTGACTATTGAAGTACTAAAATGAAAAAAAAAAATTCACTTAGGGTAGAACTTTTAACCATCTCTCAAATGTAGAGATAAATACTAAAACAGATTTCAATATTTTTCTCCTTGAAGTATTTAATTGTAGATTTTATACTTAAAGCAAACCTCTAAAACAAAACTCGTCCTACTAAGAAGTAATACAACTTCTTACCACCTACAGCTTAAAACTATGTTAGCAGATTCTATTCTTCCCGGCCATTTACAATACTTTACTCTCAGTATCCTAGAATAACTGTATTCAGGCAACAAGAATAAGTAAAAAATTATACCAAGAGCTCTTAAGAGGGCAAAAGTTCTTCCCTTTGGGTGTATTTCACTCAACATTGCATGCCTACTAATTTTTACTTCTAGTAATAGTTTAACAAAATATTCTTTCCACTTACATTTAGTAACACCATTTTTTTGTTTAGCTTTTCTTAGGCTTCCAAAATAAAACCAACAGCATATCAAAACATTGAATGATAAATATTTCATTTATTCTTATCGGATAATCTGAAGGACCAAAGCTATAAAAATGAGCTATACTTATAAGATGTGAAAATATAACACAACTGGGTAAGAAATCTAGAGCAAATTTCTCAATTTGGTAAAATCTAGACCTTCCCCCAAAATGTCATAAACCATTTTACTATCCCATACCTTGAAATGTACATAATATGCATAAAGAATACCATTTGTGATGTTTTACCTGGGGATCTTTGAAGTACATTTCATACAACTGAATGGTCCGACGACTAGCTTGACTCCCATGATACACAACCACGTTCAACTCTGTCCAGGTACGGAATTCCCTTTCCCAGTTGGGGATTGTGGACAATGGGGCAATTACTAAAAAAGGGCCATGGATTCCTTTCAAATATATCTCATAGAGAAATGTAATGGACTGGATAGTTTTTCCCAAACCCATTTCATCTGCTAAAATGCAGTTTCGCCTTTGGGAAGGAAATAAAACATGAAAAGTTTAGTAAGCACAGGTAGTAGACACTGCTTTCTTTTCACAAAATATATACTACTATAATCACAAATGCATATCTCAAATGTTCTCTTAGTTCAACCAAATACATTTCTTTTTCAACAAAATCCTCTAAGACATAAAAATTATTTCTATATACTTCTATCAATATCTCCACATTAATGTTTGTTGGACAAATGTGAAGCATACTTCCAATCCTGGCTGTTTTCATAATTATTTTTAGACATTAAAGTGTGATATTACACGGTCAATATTTTCAAATGACTACAAAGGAGAACAGCTACAGGCCTTCTTAGAGATGAAGAAAACATGCTGTACATACATGTTGTACCAATTGAAAAGTAGCCAGTTTACTCCCTCCAACTGGTATTCCCTGAGTTTGTTATTGTTTTTGTACTCCCTGGAACTCTCCGATTTCTTCCAATCATCAGCAGGAGGTCGCTCCTGTTTCAAAAATAGTAAATCCCATTAGTGGTTTCTCCAAGGCCACACCACTAGGCTATTTTCAAATTAAATCTTTCACTGTTAGCCAAGTCTTACCACACGCTCTGTTTCTGGCTCCCTGGACATGAGTTTCTCAAACTCTTCGATCTTCGCTTGATCTATGTCCTGCCTTAGCTCCCAAGTGCTATCTTCGTACGGCAGGGAGCACCACTTCACCAGGTAGTGAGTCACCGGCTGGGCCAGGTTGAAATAAATTGGAATTGGATTCATCGGATTGAAACACACACACACACACACACACACAACTTACTGTTAGACACTACACCCCAGCACCCCAGCAACAGTAAGAATGGGTTAGGAGAAGTTTATTTAAAACTGCCACCATAACACAGTCATCCCTAGTTAATCCTAACAAGTGTAAACTGGAAATATTATTACTGGGTACCATCAGAAAAAGCTAATTTTTATCTAATTCACTGCTATGTTGAAAAGCCAAAAAATATGAAGAAATGGCCAGGAAATGACACAGCTGAATTTAAGCCTTATTCTTTTCTGTGCAAAATCATTTATCAGGTGTCTGATTCAGACTTACATGGTAAATCACTATAGTATATTTACATTATTGGCCAGTTTCTTAAGGAATGAGAAACAAGCTTGAATTTATTACCATCTCTGCCTTTTTCTTAAAGAGATAAGTATTATTTGTATTCAATCACTTTAAAATAAAGTGTTTGAGGGGTGCCTGGCAGGCTCAGTCGGAAGAGCAGGCAACTCTTGATCTTGGGGTTGTCAGTTTGGGCCCCATGTTGGCTGTAGAGATTACTTAATTGAAACTTTATAAATTTTTTTTTAATTTTTTTTAAAGATTTTATTTATTTATTTGACAGACAGAGATCACAAGTAGGCAGAGAGGCAGGCAGAGAGAGAGGAGGAGGAAGCAGGCTCCCTGCCCAGCAGAGAGCCCGACGCGGGGCTTGATCCCAGGACCCTGGGATCATGACCTGAGCCGAAGGCAGAGGCTTAACCCACTGAGCCACCCAGGCGCCCCTAATTGAAACTTTATAAAACAAATAAATAAATAATGAAGTGTTTGAGCTCTTGCAGATTGGAGAATAAAATATTTTGGGTAATGCAGATCAACAGGATCTCCTTTGTCTTCTAGAAAATACTTGGGTTGTCAAGTATTCACTTCAAGACTAAGGTACACTGACCTGGTAGTGATGTTAAAAATATTCACTGTCCTACATAAATATGCAATAATATAATTTTCTTTTAAGTACAGCCAAGTAAAGCTAGAAAAGTAAACATCACGTTACAGACACGGTCCTTGAAACATCATGGACTTCATGATACAGAGTTTGGAAAAAAAAATGGGAGCTCACTTCAGTCTCTCACTAGATAAGCAAGATCTAAACATTTTACATAAAACTAACTTTACACAAAGAAGCCAGGAATGACAGAACTCATGGTGGGTGCATACATCATTATTGAGACAATACGCTCAGGCACTAGACTCGTCTTCACTCTCACCACCCTAATCAACCATCCTTTACAACCTCACAGAGTTTTGCAAAGTAACATGAGAAATGCCAAGATCTCATAAAGAGAATTATTTTACATTGTCCTCTGTGCAGTACGCTAAAAGAGGTTCATCAGCTTCACTAAGGATGTACAATGTTAAGTAACATTAAGTTCCATTCTGCTACATCTCAGAGCACTCTTAATTATGTATGGAAAATCTGTACTTCATACTGGGTTTATACTAAACTGTACTGAGTTCTTCTTTATTGATCACATTCTGAAATCGTGTAAAACGCTGATGTATTTGCTTCATATTGAAAATTGATTTCTTTTAAAAAGCTCTCACACTAAACAAAGAACACATTTAGCACTATTATTAGGCCATAAAACTAACAGTCAATAAGTTTCAGTTAAATTTAGACCAACTGTGTCACGATCCAAGGCTCTGACCAGGACAAGAACTAGGATTCTATAATCACTCTCTGTAAACACACATAAGCTGTCTGAGTCACTGCCCCCTAATACAAATGATCTTCTGTTACCTCTCCCCGCTCATCTGTGCTACGTGCAAAGTCCATTATCCGGTCAACCTCCACATAATCTGGATTAAAAAGCTCATCTTCAATCTGCACCAAAGGACAAAAAAGTTAAAATGTCTATTTAATTCCTGAGAATAAACGTTATTTCATTTTTTGCCAGACAATAATATTTTGGGTCACAGCAAAATAAAACTGATATTTGGCAAATTCTATTATATTAATTGAAATGCTACAATTTAGCAAAATCATTCCCCATGAGGAAATCAGACTTCTCAGACTTTGTTAACTGGGTCTTTTAATTACTGTGTGAAACCTTTTTACTGTGAGAGAATGTTTAAGAATATTTTAAATGAAGTGTGAAATTACAATTCACTAATGAGCAATCCAAAAGGCTTATGGCATGCAATGCATTTAGCATTCTCAAAACTACACTTGCAATAAAGACTCGGAGCCATGCACAGTAAGTGCGATTGGAGTCTCGTAACTACTGGAGTTGTCTGAGGCCTTATAGCATCATTTACAGAATGCTATTCCAAAGCTAAAAACACCGAAACCAGTGAATTTCCTATTTTAGTGTGAACAGTTTAGTGTGTCTGGTCATCTTCGCCCATCAATATTAGTACCTCATTTGAATATAGTCTTATCGTTAATCTAAGCGTTCTAATGATTTATTTGTACTGAAAACAGAGCATCTGGCTAAAAATATTAAGGCTAAAGAAATGAGGCTTAAATAATTGGGTTATTTAGCCAACGCATTAACCATCTTTACAAAAGTAAAGTAATACTAACTTGCTTGCAAATTATCGCCTATAAAAGAATAAAATAACAGAATATGGCTCAAAGAGAAATTACAGACTATGCCATACTTTAAAGAAGTCAGAGTCAGGCCAGTTAGAAAACAGAAGACATATTCTATCAGTACCATTGCTGCAATTGAAAGGCTTTTGCAAGACATATTAGAAGTCACTTAGACACTGTTCATATCCTCTAAACTGCAGGTTGAAAAGATAAGCTGTTTGGTCACAGTCGGCTCAAGGAGAGCAAACATTCTCTGGGCTACCATGTCCATTTAAAACATCTGGATTGGGTCCTTTGAACTCTGAACTATGAAAAAAAGGATCAGAAATACAAAAACGTGTTTCAAATGCCTCGGGCCCTTACACATTGATTAGTAAGGCAAAAAATTCATTGAAATGTTCAGTTCATTTAAAATGTTAATGTATCACTGCACTGGCTTTGTCAAGAGCTTCGAGGTCCAGGCACACAACATGTATGCATTATGCATATGCAGCATGAACACTGAGAACTTTCCATAAACTAGGCTTTGATGATAAAAGCTCCTTTTGAGACACCTTGTTCTTAAACGGCAGCTTTCATTGATGAATTCAAATCCTTAACCTTATCCCTGAACACTTCCACCCTGCTAGTGAGTAACCTGCACCATCATGCATGAGATGCAATTTCCAATTTAAACACAGATTTCAGTTGCGGCAGACTTACAAGGGTGCCTAAGGTGAAACAAAGAATGCAAAAGCACTCATAATTAAAAATGCCAAAGTAGCAGAACCATGGGACATCTGAAGCCAGGACTGTCTGTGGAACAGGGTGTGTGTGTGTGTGTGTGTGTGTGTGTGTGTGTACCACTCAAGATAATGTATTTCAGATGTGGTACAGGTTATTCACATAGGTAGACCCAAATAGATAAGGCTACATAGCTAGGGCCAGGTACAAATCCCTAAATTGCATCTGACACCAGCAGAGTCCAAACAAATTTCATAAACAGAACCAGGACTTAGGGATGGGGTTTGGGCCAGGGGTGGGGGGCACAGCTACCATTGCACTCTTTCCTTCTCCCTACACTGATCCATAGAGAAAATATCAACAGAATGTATGTCTCTTTCTAAAAGAAAGCCAATGATTTCAAATGTCACCAACATTTAATCATCAAGAAGGGCACAAAAAATAGGGGACTTTATGATATTTCTTAGGAACTGCCCTTTCAAAAAAAAAAAGAAAGAAAAAGAAAATCACTTAGATATTCTCCGAGAGGTGAGTCACATGTGAGTGACGCCATTCTCCTCGGTGTTAATTACTGCACTGCAAAGAAGTTGAATACTCAGATCAGGAAAGGTGGTGATGAGACATGCCCAATAAAACCACCACCACCCAATCACACATCTAATACAAACTTTACAATCTGCCTGTTGGGAGCATGGAAATCAGATTCCAGGAGAACACAGACTTGTCACCTGAGATTATAAGGATTTTATGACATAAAAATACTGAACACTCTTCGTCCTCACCCCTCCATGTCCAAAAAGGGGAGGGGGTGTGGTGTGAAGGAGGTTGTTAAACAGGTATTATTTTGCATCAAATTTCACACTTCTTTACAGTTTACATTCTGTTAACTCCTTTATAGAGAGGAAAACTAATAAATCAGCAAGTTTAATCTTTCAGTGTGAAGGTTTCTCTTTTATCTTCTTGAGGCTGTAAGTGAAACCAAATTGGTGAGTGAAAGTCCAGAGACCCCAGTAAGTAGTCTGCAAAAGCATTTTTTAATGCAGTCTAGCAGGCTGAGGGGAACATGGCACTTCTTTCAAAAAATGCAGATTTCCTTCCCTGCCCTAGGTATGTTTCCCTTTTCATCATCAATAACTTAGGATAAAGTGAGACAGGCAAAGACATAAAACCAATTTCTATACCACAGCACATCATTTGTAAGAATGAGTTTGGTAAAGTCCGTAATCAGGCATTAACTTGAACAAAAGATATTGGCCACATACTTTCCTTAACAGAAGTAACTTATATTCTAGAAACTGTACTTAATAGTTACTGTAGAGTCTTTATATCTCACTAAGTCTTAATAGAACTTTTAACCACTTTTTTCATCATCTGCTAACTGTACTTTCATTACAAGATTTTAATGATACCATCATATTTCCACATAATATCATAGGGACCAGTATGTTCTAGACTAAGCAATAGGAAGAATGAGAAATTTCCTGTTTACAAATTTTTTTTTAGCAATAACCAGTTACCAATATGCAACTAACAGCACCAAATGAGGGAAACTAGTTTTTCTTAGTAATTTGCTAACCTAAAACTCAAAATTTAGAACATTTTAATAAGGTTACTACTTAAGAAAATTAACTGGGTATTTCATACCTCTGAAAGGAATTTGTTCTGGCCCTGCTTTGCCTTAAATCGTTTGATCTTTTGCTGAATTCTCTTATCTTTTTCCAGATCTTCTACAGATGCCCATTGACAATGAAGATAAGAGCTAAAAGAATAAAATAATATACTTGAAACACGTAGAAAATAATCTTGTTATTCCCCCCAAATCAACTAAATAATTAATGAAATAAGTGGTTTACCTACTAATAGAGGCTGCTGATTAACATTCAATACAATTATTCATGTTTGAGAATAAGAAAAAAATCAATAATTGTGCCTGAAATTTGTCTTCTGTCCTGAGCCTCCAGCTCTCTTATTTATCTCCCATTACAAAAAGAAAAGGACCTACTAACAAAAGCTGTTTTCGTAAGTGAACGGATTACACTTCAATACAAAACAATTAGCACTACAGGGTGGCCTTAATTATGAATTTACATTTTGAGCCTTTTATCATTAATTGAGAAATAAAAGGTTTTCATCAAGTTAAGAGAATTCGGATTTAAAACAGCAAAGGTAAACATAACTTAGTCCTTCCAGAGCAATCCAAAAGATGAGAACCCTCACCTACTCTCAACACCCATGCCCCACCAGCCCCTGGGCAGTTTCTGCCCTCCCAGCCTCACTCTTCCAGGAGCTGTGAAATGCGTCTCTTGGAACCCTGTGAATTTGTCATTCTCTACTGTCTACCTGGTCCTCACAAGGGGCAAAGCCCTCCTCCTCAGACTCACCGAGGCCTGCTCCAAGCACAGGTGTTCTCTCTCACCCCACCTGGAACACTCTCACCCTCCCTTTTGCTTCTCAGAGACTCAAAGGTATCTAGTTAATATTGTATGGTAGCTCTGACATTCTTTGGTTTGCTATTTCAATATTCTTTTGTACCATCATTTTCTCCCTGCCCCCAGATAGCCTGGACTATCTCTTATCTCTCTTTCTGGTGAGGACATTAAAAAGAAATGAGGTGCCTGAATATGTGCCTATTTCAAAATCAAGGTACTACTACTCTTAGAAATTACACAGCCATTCTAAAATCTGTCAAAAATGATTAATGACATGGGAAAGGCTTACGATATTAAGTATCATATCATTTATATTTATGTAAAGTCTAATATGCAAAAAGTAGGACTGATGTAGTCCTTGTACAATTGACTGAGGGAGATAAGGACGTTAAATAGTATGCCTTGATAGGCTAATAGTTGATACAAACCCTGTACACACACGCACACAGAGAAAAGAGACTAGATGAAAATGCATCAATATGTTAATAATGATATTTTCTGGGTGGTAAGATTGCAAGTATTTTCTTTTCTACTTTCAAGTATTTTCCCAATTTCCAGTAAGTCATACACAATACTGTTTCTGCATATTATCAAGAAACAAATATTTTTAAAATAACCGAGTCTAATCTCCTTCTCGGATAGAAAAAGGCATGGGTGCAAGTCAACACTGTGTGTCTGCATGGGTGCAAGTCAACACATGCCTTTCCAGCACCACCAGTGTGGCTGGAAGGTGGGCACAGGCCTTTAGTCTCATTCTTCCTCTTGCAAACTATGCTGAAAGTTTTGGATAGTGACTCTGTTTTACTAAGTGGAGAAAAGCCACGGCCTCCTCCACTAAAATCAGAAACAAGGCAAGGATGCCCACCGCTTCTACTATTATTCAATATTGTATTTGAGACATTAGCCAATGTTACTAGACAAGAGAAAACAACAAGGGGAAAAATAATTGGAAAGTAAGAAGTAAAACTATCTCTATTTGCAAATGGTATGAGTATATAAATGGAAAACCCTAGAGAATCAATTCGAAAACTAATTCAAATAATAAAATGAAATAATTTAGCAGTGTAGCAGGATATAAAATTAGCACAACAGAAATCAATAGCTTCCATTTACACAAACAACAGTAGAGAAAACCTCTTTTACGTTATCAACAAAGATTAAATGCTTAGCCATAAATCTTAACAAAAAATGTGTGAAATTTATATAAGGAAATATTTAAAACCCTTCTAAAAGACACAAAAATAGAACTGAACCAACTAGAAAGACATCCTTACTTTTAGATAGCATGACTCAACATCATAAACCATAAATCCATACATGCATAAACAAGCATTTTTTTAAAGATTTTATTTATTCATTTATTTGTCAGAGAGAGCACAAGCAGGGGAAAAGCAGGCAGAGGGAGAAGCAGGCTCCCTATTGAGCAGAGAGTCCGATATGGGACTCGATCCCAGGACTCTGGGATCATGACCTCAGCAGAAGGCAGATGCTTAACAACTGAGCCACCCAGGCATCCCATAAATAAGCATTTTTATGGTGCTAGACAAGTTAATACTGACTTAAATAAACATGCAAGAACATCCAATAAAATACTAAAAAGGAAGAGTTTTTAGGGGAAACTACATATACCAAATATTAAAATACATTTTAAGCCTTTATGAGTAAAACTGTGTGCTACTGGCTCAGGAATAGACAAGCAGACCAAAGGATTAAAATATGGTATGGTGCGCCTGGGTGGAGAACCTGATTCTTGATTTCAGCCCACGTCAGGATCTCAGGGTTATGAGATCAAGCCCAGTGCAGTGCCTGCTTGAGATTCTCTCTCTCCCTCTGCCCTGCCCCTGCTCGCTCTCTTTAAAAAAAAAAAAAGGTACAAATATGTTTCGAAATAAATATGTAAATTTAGCACATGATAAGGGTTACATCTCAAATCACCAGGACAAAGATGGACTTTTCAATAATGGTGCTAGAACAACAATATCTGGGAAAGTATAAAATTGGAACAAGTATTATTATACTTTATACCATACCCAAAATAAACACCAAGTGGATTAAGCCCCTGTACATAGAAAACGAGACCACGAAGGTACCAGAGGAAAACATGGCAAATTCCTCTTTAAGCTGGTGGTAGGGAAAAGCTTTCTAGCTATGGCTCAAGAGCAATATCCAGTAAGAGAAAAGATTAATAAATCTAACTACAAAAAAATTTAATTTACAGTGCAATAAAAACAAAAAGTCAAAGGACCACTGAAACTGGGAAAGCACAGTTGCAACATAGAACACACAAAAAGGACGAAAGTACAACAGAAAAGTGGGCAGAAGACATGAACATGCAACTGATAAAAGAAAATACAAAAATGGTCATTAAACTTACAGAAAGATTCATTCATTCATCCATAAATTTAAAAAAAAAAAAAAACTAAAGCAAAATACAATTTCTCACAAAAAGTGAAACCACCACACTACGTTGGAAAGGTTATAGGCAGAGAGTGGTCTCTTACATCGTCAGTAGAAATGCAGAGGGCCATCCCCTTATGGAAGGGAATGTGGCAATACCTAACAGAATTACGTATATTTTCTCCTCTGAATACAGCAACCCCACTCCTAGGAATTCATCCTCAAACTGTGCCTCCAACAATCTGACAATATACAGGCATGAGAATATATGCTGTAACACTGTCTGTAGCTATTAAACATTGGAAGCCATTTACATGCCCACACACACAGGAGACTGACTGGATGAGCGATGATACAGCCATGCCCTGGAGTACTACACAGCAGTAACAAAGAATGAAGAAGACCTTATGGACTGATATTGAGTAACTTCCAAAATACAGTATTATTAAAAAGCCAAGTGCAAATGTCTACTGATCATTGCTATTTTTGTATATAAGAAAAAAAGGGGAAATAATATTTTATATATATAAAATACTTTTATGTATAAATATTTACATACAAACATACATATATAGATTATCTGCATGTTCATGCCAAAAAGTACAGAAAGGCTAAATCTGGGATTAATGAGAAGGTAAGCAGGAGTTGAGGGGTTGAGGGGAAGAGAAAAGGACATGTCTTTGAGTACCCTTATGTAGAAGTCCTGACTTTTGAACCATGTGAGTATTTTGTGAACTTGAAAAAAAAGAAAGTAAGTAAGATCAACAAGAATGGTGGGTAGTTGAGGCACCTGGGTGGCTCAGTCGGGTTAAGAGTCTGATTTTGACTCAGGTCATCATCTCAGCATCCTAGGATTGACCCCTGTGTCTGGCTCCCTGCTCAGCGGGGAGTCTGCCTGTCCATTTCCAAACTCTGGCCTTCCCCCTGCTCATGCTCTCTCTCTTATTCTCAAATAAACATATAAAATCTTGAAAAAAGAAAAAAAAAAAGAATGATGGGGTGCTAAAATGGAATACAGATAAGACAGAAGCTAAAGACTAAACTGAGTATCAAATAAATAACAGAGCCACCTTGAAAGGGGTGCAAGCGGAGGGGAAGAATTAACCCAAGGAAATTCTGAACCAAGTACTTAGCTCTAAAAACCCTTTGGATAAGCACAAAAAATTCTAAACACTGAATGAACTTTATAGTTGGTAGGCTTCATTTTCACAAAAAAATATGGTCTAATAAATTAGAAAACACTTTCTGTATATTCTAGAACTGACAAATAAACAAATACATTAGGGATAAGAACCAGGTGTCTCATGGTTGAAGAAGGGAGTCATTACCATTGGAAGGTGAAAGGACCCAATGAACCCTGTCATGCTGCTGAAACAAAACCAAATCTGGGCACCTGGGTGGCCCAGCCATTAAGTGCCTGCCTTCAGCTCAGGTCATGATCCCAGTGTCCTGGGATTGAGCCCCACATCAGGCTCCCTGCTTGACAGGAGGCCTGTTTCTCCCTCTCCCACCCCACCCCCCATGCTCGTATCCCCTCTCTTGCTGTGTCTCTGTCAAATTTCTCTTTTAAAAAATACATAAAACCAAAACTATTGCTATAAAGGCATTGATTTTCATCACTATTAGGTTAGTACAGGTAGGTACACAGAAGTTATATGTGTATGTGTAACAAACATATGTACATACACGTAACCTGTCTGCACACATGTGCATGCACACACATGGACATGTGCAGGGGGCCCACCTAGCCCTCTCTACGGAGAGGCCCCAGGAGCACTGACTCCCCTGCAGTAATGAGCACACCTAAGACTCAGATTGTGGTTTCTAAATGCCATTCTCCAGTAGAAACAACCAAGGCTCTTTGGAGAAATTACTTATTCCAGGACTTAAAGAGGTAAATTACAGGGGCACCTGGGTGGTTCAGTGGGTTAAAGCCTCTGCCTTTGGCTTAGGTCATGATCCTAGGGTCCTAGGATCAACTCCCACATCAGGTTCTCTGCTCAGCAGGGATCCTGCTTCCCCCTCTCTCATTGCCTGCCTCTCTGCCTACTTGTGATCTCTCTGTCTGTCAAATAAATAAATAAAATCTTAAAAAAAAAAAAAAAAGAAGTAAATTACAACATGAATCTGGAATATTCTCTGGTGCCAGAGAGTAAGGAAGTGCTCAAAGAAGGATGGGGACAAGGCAAAGGGAGACAGGATCCAGCCTGAAGGGGTTCTCACTGGTCAAACCTAGAATAATGTGAGCAAATAGCATATCATAAATAATGATATGATAATAGAATAATGGCCCACTGAATAAAATAAGACTCCACAAGTCTACATAGCTACAAAGAAGCAAATTTAGGTCAAATTCTCCCTTACAGCAGGAATCCAACTAATACATTTAGAAGGGTGATAGAATTAGTAAATCACCACTTAGCAACCATTAGCACATTTAAGGGTCTCAAAAATACCTTTCCAGAAGATACTTTTTTAATTACAAAAAGGAAAACAGGAATTCTTTATCCCATTTTGCAATTTTTCTGTAAATCTGAAATTATGTCAAAAATAAAAGGTCAACGGAAACTTAATTTTATGGAAATTTTAATTTCCCTTAGAACTCAATACTATCAGACAGAAAAGCTCTTTTTCAGAACTACATGTGCATCATCTCCCATGACCGACAAAGGATGACAGGTCTCTCCTGGCCTGGCAGCAGTACCTAGTCACAAACCAGTCAAGCTCCTGAAGCCCCATTTCTACAGGCTGTCCTAGATGGATGCCTACTGGTGCTGCCATTTTGTGGGAATCAATACTTAAACTTCTCTGCTTCTCTGATTTGATAAATCTACCAGAGAACTTAGTTATCTTCTCACCGATCCTGACACCTCCCTCAAATGACCCTGCAGGAAATCATGTCATATGTATCATTTCTACATGCGCACACTCATCGTGCTCTAAATACAAAATGATGACAACATCCGTGTGATACAGACCAAACATTTTTTTTTTATTGCTGTATTCTATATGCCACTGCCCTTCCCCAGTGACACTGGCAAGAGACTTCTGCATCTTTTCACTTGGGAAGGGTCCTGCTCATAGAAGTGGACAACTCTATTAGCTTATGAACACAGTGCCGGTTGCCACAAGGGAAGGTGACAGAAACCATGGGCCCAAAGCTTTCACGTTCTAAGAGTAGGGTAAATTTTCTTAGGCTGTTTTGACAGCAACTCCCAGAAGCCTCTCTTTAAACTCTAGAACCTATTAATACGGTATTTGAGGTTCCTTGCCTTGAACATTTTTAATTTAAATTTTACGTCATCCATGCAGATTTTTGTCCTTGTTCTGCGATGGCTGCTTAGACTAGAAAAAGGCCGCAAACTTCTTCAGCTGGATGACTACTGATCCCCGCAACTACACTGCCTTGTCAAAATGAGTCTGGTCTTCCACCTACCGTAAACAACAACAACTCACTGCGTTCTTAATTCAGTTTCCTAAAAGTTATGCATTCGAATTTACTAAACAAAAACAAAAACAGACAAACAAAATCACAGCTGACTGCGTTTCAAAATGTGAATGATGTCATGATTTTCTAGAGCCCTCCCCTGACAGTAGAGATCTCATCTCAAGTACCTGGCAGAGGAGGAAGAGTCACTCTCAGAGGACAGGAAAATATTACTTTACTCACTTTTCTCTTATTGTAGGAGGTTTTATCCCTTCTGAAAAGAATTTCTTGGTTACACATGAAAGCTAGTCAACTTTTATACCAATCACACATTTTCCAGAAAAATTAAATTCATGAAATTTCAAAGACTAAAGAGTTAGTAAGCAATGGCCTTCAAAGCACTAAATAAACCATACCAAAATTTCCCAATTCTCACTTCCTACTTCATTTTTCCAGTTACTTTTAAAATCCATATTTAGAATGTAATCGGGGATCCTGATTAAAAGGGGGAAAAAATCACAGTTTACTTACAAGTTTTTGTATTTCACATAGAATTCCTCAACTTCTACCTCCTCTCCAGAGTCCTTCTGCAACAAAAGAAAATGTTCAGGCACATGCTTAAAACCAACTATTAGAATACTCCAAAAGTAATGATTTACCCCCACAGGAACACAAAACAGGCAGGACCAAGGCAGCGCGGGCCATTCTTGTGAGGATGAGCACGGTGCGAGCTGAAGGCAGCCAGGGAGACGAGGACTCGTGCACTTGGGCCCATGCAGCCACTCGATGGGCTCCAGCTCTTACGACATGAATCATTTTAACTCCTCCCGAACCACATGCAGCTTCATTCACAACAACCTGACCCCAAAGCTGGCTCTCTGCCAAACCCACAGTGTTAAGCAGACGCCAAGTGTACCATTTTCTCCGGCGGCAGCCAATTAGCAACTGCTCTCCTGAATGCCGTATGGATTATTTTTGGCTGCCTCGTGGCAACTTTACATTGTGGGTTTTGTAATGTTTTAAAATATTTAAAAGACATTTATTCCTCCATATAGTTAATAACTCTAAACAGGAAACCGTATAAAGCTAAACCTTGTTCTTCTGCTGTAGTATCAGTGCATCACAATTCACAGTTTTAGTTTTACTCAATGGTACAATTAAAATCTCTCAGACAAGATGCCTCACACACATGCAGCCAAATGAAATTAACACTCCAACTACTACACTTAGGTAAGGTTAAAATCGTGATACCCATCAGCCGAATCAAGAGTTCGGCGGTAAGACTGTCGATACCATCTCCCTTGATCCCACTGCCACACACACACTGCCGTGTGTGCAGGAGATACCGCTCAAATGATATTTTAAGTATCTCTTTCAATATTTTTTTCCCTTCTGGTTTTAGGCTGTTAAACAAGTCACAATATGTAATTTTCTCCTGGAACATTGGATCAGATAAATCAGGGATGAAAATGTAAACACCACTTACAGAAGTTTAGGGCTTGCTTTTACACTCTTACAAGTGCACCCAAGCCTGCCTGGAGGGTCACACTTGGCTAAGCTGCCTCAAAGACGCTGCAGAGAAAATTAAGGCAAGCAGGAACATGGCAGAGGACAAACAAAGGAGCAAAGACTTCTAGACTGGATGACAAGCAGGCACAGGCTCTGCTCTAAGAGCCTACAGTTTCCCTCAATCCCCAATCTGCAAGTTGCTATCAAAGATTGTGAACTTCAACTTTTCTTTAAAACTCTCCCTTGTATCAGTTAAACCTAAATTTTATACTGTTTCTTCCACCTGTGTAGGAATCAGCAATTAGAAGACAGGATATTCAAGTGTGTAGTCAAAGCCCATTCATATCTGGTTCAAACCTAACACCTATCAATGATCATAACCATAAACAGCTTTTTAACCAGTATGTAGAGACACCATCAATATCCCAAACGTTCAGTTGTCCAAAATAGGAAAAGAAATGTTTGCCGGATACCCTCAAGAGCCAGCACCGTAAATCTGGAATCAATTTAGAAATAAGTTCTAGTCAATTCAAGTGACAATCCATCCAGCCCCCACTTTACTTTTTACGAGCCCAATGTTACCCCTTCTACTCACACGTCTCAGCAGTCATTTTGAAATGTATTATCTCTGCACACAACTGGCAATTCCAGTAGAAAGACCAAGACAAGTCAGAAGACAACCAGGGTAAAGGGAAAGCCAGGATAAGCCTAGATCTTTTAACACCTGTCATAGCATTATCATGAAATTCAGTCCTAGAATGGAATTCAAACATCTGGTCTACCGTTTTTACTCTTTTGATGCTGACTATATTTCTTTCAATTCAGAAAGGGTGTTTCAAAATTACGTTATCTTCGAAGTAGTAAAACAACAACAACAAAACAAAACAAAACAAAAACACAAGGTTTATCATTTCTAGCTCCGTCATTTCCTGATTTCCTTCTTCCTATACTGTCTTTCCCATCGCATTCTAAATAGTCTCACCAGCCCATTAATTTCCAAGTGGGCACCAAGGCACAAAGGATTAACTCTGGAACCAGAGGGATGGTTTTCATTCTGTCTGAGTCCTGTTGCCAGAAAGCTCTGACCCAGAGCCATCAGCTGTCTGTCCCAGACTTTCATCAATACCCATTTTCTTGTCACGATCAGCTATTCCTCTAGGAACCTGCCGTGGGGATGCCTAACAAGAGGGTCTAGAACTGTCTGAGGGGCAGCAATTAGGCTCCAAGGTGTCCTTTAGTAGCACTGGGAGCTGGTGCAAAATTCTACCAGGGCCTACTTCTTCTGGATGTGCCAAATTATAAGCCTGTTCCTTGATTAAGTGACTGCACATACTGGATCACCTTCTTACCCCTAGAGCTATAAGTAGAGCTGTTTTGTACCTTTGGTTTCCCATAAATATGCTCTTGTTGACCTTTTCTGCTTTATTAATAGCAAAACAATGAACAAAAGTATGTGAATTCATAAGCCCTCAGGAACACCACTTTATTCACTAAATGGCAGTTTGACCAGCCTCTGGTGATAGTTGGAAACAGCCCCAACAACTACCCCCACGTCCCAACTTTCAGACACCATTCTATAATGGGCATAACCAATGAATAACTGACTCAAAGCACTACTTCTGGACATGCATGCACACACATGCACATGAAGAACCAACAAATTTATTTACTGGACAACTACTATTAAATTTGAGAGCTCTCTAATGTAATTTTATGTGTTCAATGGAATATTTAACAAAAATGTGTATATCTCATTAGACTCCAAAGCTAGTCTATGAAAATCCTTATTATTCATATGAAATTCGAAGTTCCAAATATATTAAGCTCTACTTGTTCCCATCGTTCACAGGAACCAGAAACCTTGACCTGATAATAAATCGACTCCTTTGGCCACCTGGATTCTACAACGGCAATCCAGTAAATGATAATCCTGCAGCCTAGAATAATGAATGAACTTTCCTAAGCATTCAAAGCTAAACTATAGTACCAAAAGGGAAAATGCTGTTACATAATTTACAACAGAAAGAGAAAGCACCTTGATAAAGATATCAATAAAGCAAAGGTATAAATCACTTCCTCCTTCTGACCTAACCTACTCTACTCTAGCAGAGATACCAAATCATAGTTTACTTACGGAGAAAAGAGCACATAATAAATGCGATGAAGCGTTGTGCCTGCTTTACATACTATTTGTTGTTGCTATTGGTGGGTTCAACTGAAGAGGATTAAAACAAATACCCTGAAATTTAAAATTAGCTCTTAAGAAAATATATGGGATAACTTAAAGAAACAAAGAATTCCATGGAATAGAATCAGAATTCACTTTTAAAACTATTTTTGGCCTTCTGATACAAAAAGGATTCGAATCATTATTCCCCAAGGACGGATGGCTCCAAGCAGAAAGGGCTACATGACGGGCTAAATGTGGAAAACGAAAGAAGTAAACCATTGTGCAATCCAAAGTCCATTCTTAAATGTACCATAAAATTCAAATACAAGAATCAGCAACATTCATTCTGTTGGATCTCACGCACATGAACATGAGTTTAGAATGACACATGGGGCTGAGCCATCCCTAGTTAGCACGAGGCACTGAATCATGGAGGCCCTGCCAGATGAGCTCTGCGTTTGCATGACTCCCTCACAATGGGAAATGATTCTCAGGCTACAACGATAAGGTCAACCTACATGGAAAACCATCATCTGAGTCCCCACTATGTGTCAGCACCATGTAGGGTATGCTTGGAGAGCTCCCGGCGAGTTTCTGCAGTCTGCCAGGGGGAGATAAAGGCCCCTTCTCACAGCTACTTCTTCAATTATTCATGGTAAGAGGACACAGACCAGCAGGCATAGCTAGAAGCCACAGGAAAATCTCAAATTTCCTTTTGTTTCTATTTGCCACACTTTCCTCCAATGTTAATAAAGCTGATAACTAAAGTAACTATTTCAAGAACACAACCAGTCAAAAAAGTTGGTACCTGCTCATGTTTACAATGTTCGGACTGTTTTTACCACACCTTATGAAATACCAGTCACGTACAAGCACGTCAGTGAGCTCTACATCTCATCTGTACTTTAAATCACACCTCAAGGCTCCCCTCCCCTTTTGGGGCAATTTCTCCATTCATCTTCGCCTCCAAAAATTCCCACCTACTCAACAAATACTCTACCCTCATAGAAAAATCAAGTGATTTTTCACCTCCTAAGAGAAAACCACCGAGGTTGTCTGTAAATGGTAATAATACCTATTTCCTAACCAAGAATACCTACCTCTCAAGGGTCATGAGAAAAGAAAATGAGCTTTAAAGTGGGCAAAGCAGAAAGAAAAAGCAATGTCCTACATAACCTGCACTCTAGGTAGCTCTGAATAATAGAGCTAATTACAACATCCACCCCCAAACCTGCCGAGCGTGTCTACTGAAGCACCATCAACTGGATGAGAAGCCCTACATCCCATCCAGACCACAGGCTGTTTACTCCAACAAGTCACCTCAATTCTGTGAAGGGGACTGTTCTTTGAAGCATGTCAAGGATTTAAATTTTACCACATATCTACAATTCACAAATTACCGGTTCCAGAATCATTAGAAAGACAAAAACACAACCTTTCTAATGAGTTAAACAGCGCTCATTTCTGCTTGAACAGGTGGGAAATTTGGTTGACATGTCATCATTTAATTCATCAGAGAGGAAGTTGCCACGTTCAAAGAGTCAACAGAAAGCCACTTTATATACCCCTGCTATCCCCTATACGCAATTTGAAAATATCTTGACATGTCATTCTTGATTATTTTCATGTGAACTAGAGTTGCATATTCTGATAAAAATCCACACTCTGAATAACACAATAGAAAAGCAAACAGTACTGCAACAAAGGTAAAGAGAAATGCCCTGCTGGTCTAATACCATTTTCAAGGGTCTCCAGACAGTAGTATTTGAAAAGCAAAGGTTCCCTATTTGATAAGCCTGGGGTCTCACGGATTCCTCCACGCCTCCTCTCTCTCAATGGGAAGTCACACTTTGTATACATCTCACTTTAAAAAAAAAAAAGAAAAGCTGATTTTCCACCAACCTGGAAAGCAAATACAAAGAAAGAACTGCATTTGACAATGATTCAAGCTGAAAGACACACACCCTATATGTAAAGGACATCACTTTCTCAGGACACCAGAAATTGTATGCCAGAATACAGAGATGGATTTCGATGACTATGTAATTCTTCAAACAAAATAGAACATTTCCTCCAACTGGGCGAGAGGGAAATGGTTGGGATGAAAGGGGGAATCTCGATCAGGAGAAGAAAATACAGTGTAACTGGACTGCTTTGTCACTGAGGATGTCTGTTCCTCAGTGACCAAAGTTCTCAGACTAGTGATAGGTACTTGGAGTTCACCTTTACAAGATCAACATAAATATTGACTATTTTTTAAGAAATCATATTGAAGAAAGTCACATTATCTTAAAAAACTACACTGAAGGGGCACCTGGCTGGCTCAGTCAGTAGAGCATGCGACTCTTGATCTTGGGGTTGTGAGTTCAAGCCCGATGCCAGGTGTAGAAATTACTTAAAAAAAAAAAAAAAAAAAAAAAGAATCTTTTTAAAAAAAGGCTCTCTGCTCAGCAGGGAGCCTGCTTCCCCCTCTCTCTCTGCCTGCCTCTTTGCCTACTTGTGATCTCTGTCTAACAAATAAAATCTTTAAAAAAAAATTACACTGGAAACTGTTTTGTATCTCACCTTTGCACTGACAAAAAAAGATATCAGCCAGTATTTTAACTGGATATGAAGAATGTTATGAAAAGTATGAGAAAACACCTGCTCACTAAAATGATAAACCTCCATCTTGAGGAGGGGGGCAGGGGCAGGCAGGGAACTTTCCTAAGAGAGATGAGGGGTAAACTCATGTTTATGATTTTTATGAATATTTTTGAAAAAGGCAGACACTATGCCTCTAACAGCCCTATACAGTTCTTTGGTGACAACGGAGCCTCTTGTCTACTCTAAATGGTATAATAAAGCACTAACTGTTTGATGTCTTTCCATTTCATCTGGGGCTAAATATCCGAAAGTTTTATATTTGGCTAGTAAATCAAATAGGATTAGAAATAATCACCAAAAGTGTTGTTGTACATTAGTGAACTTTTTAAAGGAAATAATAAAGCAAAAACTAATTTAAGAGTCAGACATACACAACAGGTTTGGATCACTCCAAATGGTGCTTACCTGTTTTTTTACTGAACGACTGCTCATGATTTTTTCTACCACTGGACCTTCTGCATCAACAGATTCCTAAACAAAATAAAACAAAACAAAACAAAATTTTAAAAAGTAGAATAAATCAGTCCAAATGGAAATCTTTCATTCCATGCTATAAAAATAAGAAATCATTCCCTCTGCACATCTATCCCCTTTAAATTCTAACCCTTTAAACCACTGGGCTCAAAGTCGTCAATGGGAAATATGACTGAAAAGAACAAGACTCTCACTCTCCAGAAAGGCAAAAGGAAGATCTGTGTTTATTACTTCATGATTATGTGTTAATTATGTGGACTAGCATGGGTCCCTAAAGCCAGAGAACATTCAGAAACTCCAGCTGCCAAGAGAAAATAATCTCTGCATGACAGCAGTCAAAAATATAACTTTTCCTCATCTATACCCATGGGGTAAATACACTCATCATTCTGTTATTGTAGACAGCCTTTATCTATGTTGGTCACATAAAACGTTATATAACAACTTAACATAGCACAAATTACCGAATAAAGTAAAGAACTGCATTTAATGTACTTTGCAACGTGTTACCAGTTTGTTAACTAGAGTACAGTAATGGTAACAAAAGGGCATTTAAAAAAAAAAAGATCTTTTACAATAGTCAATCCTACGTTACTACCCATATTTGATACAAACTATTTTATCCATAATTTACATTGCACAGAAAATAAAGTATGCCCTGCTGGGTACTACAAGGCAGTAATTTCATAAAGGGGTTCTGACGGTGCCTAACAGCAGGAGACAAGCTTGAGTGGTTTATTAAAGTCCCAGAAGCTACAGCCCTGAATTCTTCAGAGGTAAATTCAGCCTCCTTGCATCCTAGCTCTGACTCTTCCTCAACACAGACCATTAATTCTGCAAAACTGTGTCAAATTACATATCACAGGCTTAGACAGAAATAAGTTTCAGCAAGCAGGGCTTTCTAAAAGATACTGCTGCACAAGCATGGTCCCACAGTACGTCAGCCAACAGTAGCTGAATGTTCTCCGGCTCAGAATCCCAGGCTTCCAGCTAGGAGCTCTCCGGTCCACCTTCTCCAAGGCACGTGAGAACCACACGGGAGGGCCGCTGACCTGCTGCTCCGACTGCGAGGTGTTGGAGGGGGAGTCTCTCCCAGCAGCGTCCGCATCATCTGCCTCCTCATCGGAAATCTTGAACTCCAAGTCTTCCGTGTATCGCTTTCTCTTCACCTGCCTGCTGGAACGTCTCTTCTAAAACAAAAACAAACAAACAAACCCAACAGAGCAGGTGTAAAAAGCCATCACTGATGCTCTTCCTAACTTTTCAGATGGTACGATATACGTGTACATATTTTTAAAATTAATTTTAAAGAAAAGCTGATGAATTTAAGCCTGTAAGTTGCCTAAGAAACCAGAGTGGCAATGAACATGATGGAGACGGGGGAAGTCTGGAGTCAGCCACTGGGCACTGGGCGAGGCTGGGCTGCTTCCAGCTACCAGATCTTCAGCTGGGGACTATAAGCAACCACAGAACTGATTCTTTACTTGGGTGACGCATGGCTCAGAAGTGAAAACAGTACAGAAGCTGGATGACAGCTACATAGGAATTCCTTTTACTACTCTCTCTACTTTTGTATGTTTTAAAATTTTTCCTCTAATAAAAGGTCTGCAAAAGTGAAGGCATTAGAAGATAACCTGCAAATTATAAAGTTCCACATAAATACTGAAATAGTACTTCAGAGGGCCATTTAAATAAATAAAAGGTCTGCATTTTAATCTTGGCAATAGTCAAAATTCTTGAAGAGATGAAGGACTGAATGGCAGAATGGATAATGAATGACTACGAAAAGTAATTTTACTTGTTTTGGTTAATTTTTTTTTTTTTTTTTACCACACTGATGAAAGTGTAAAATCCTGGTAATAGCTGGTATTAGTAAGACTATTGGCAAAATAGGTCCTCTCCCACCCCAAGGTCAAGAGAATCCACTCCAACTCTGCAGGGCAGTGTGGTCATGGCTATCAAGATTTAAAACACGCCCACCCTTTGACCTAGCAATTACACGTCTAGTCAGGTACGTAACATATCTTCAGAATAGCTGGAAGATATAGCAATTGTTTTTTAGAACCAAAGTTTTAGATCTTCAGAACAGCTACAGGATAAATTGTAAAATAAAAAGAAAAGCAAGTCACATAGTAAGAAGTAGCTTATAATTCTGTTTAAGATCTCTCTGTGTAGCTCATCAATACATAAACTCAAGACAAGGACACTGAATGTTTTGTGTACTTCTCTATGACTCAGTGCATATTTCCTTAAAAAAAAAAAGAACGTATATGTTTACGTTTTCAATCATACACAAAAAAAATCTGAAAGACACATAACAAATTATTATTAATTCTAGGGAGTGAAGTGAATGGAACAGGAGGAGTTTTACACTTTTTGTTCAAAATAATCCTGTACTATTAGACCTTTCTGATGAAGAATTAGCTTTGTGAGTTAATGAAAAATGAGGAGAAATAACTTCTCATTAATATGTGTATTTGATAAGGGATGCCTGGGTGGCTCAGTTGGTTAAGCAGCTGCCTTAGGCTCAGGTCATGATCCCAGCGTCCTGGGATCGAGTCCCACATCAGGCTCCTTGCTCGGCAGGGAGCCTGCTTCTCAGAACCTCTGCCTGCCACTCTGTCTGCCTGTGCTCATTTGCTCTCTCTCCCTCTCTCTCTGATAAATAAATAAAAAAATCTTTAAAAAAAAATATGTGTATTTGATAAAAGCTAACATAACTATAAAATGACGTGTAAGTTTTAAATCACTGATAAGTGTAAAATTTTTAAATCACTGATAAGTAAAATTATAGCTTGTAGATGAGTTCAGGAAGCACAAAGAATGAATAAAAATACTGAGAAAACTAACACTAGTGAACCTTTTACTAAGAACTACAAAATAAAACTTTTTAAAGAGACTCGTAAATTGTAAGGTTGGTTAATAAGGCAGAAAGGCAAGTCACACCACGATGCAGAGCAGAGGAGGAATAAGCAAGGACATTTGTGGCTCAAGTCAGGACCAAGGAAGCCTAGCACCTTGCCTCAAAGGGTGAGACAGGTTTTTCTGTTTTTGTTTTGTTTCATTTTTTAATGTTTCTGCTCTCTCTGCTCTCAAGAGGGGATGTGAGGCAGCTCACAGTGCCAACTCGATATAATATGACCATCAAATGAGTTGTTGGAGACTATGAGTACTTAGTCCTAACACAGCTGTGACTGCAGAGGGGCAAAGCACCTTTCTGACTCAAGGTTTGTGGGATAACCTCTTAGTAACAGACGTCTTGGCAGCTTAGACCAGCAGCAGTAGCAACATGGACTGGAGGTCCTCCTCTAAACCTACTTGTCAGCTCTGCCTGGAACCGATTCCAGGTTGGGGAGGGGGGGGGACACACACACACACCCCCGCAAAAATCAGCAGGGGTTCTGCCATCTGTGACCCTTCCCCACACCACCAAGGCAGTCTGACCTTGTGGGCCCTCAAAATGAGTGCTGAGTGTCTGAATTAGCCCAGGTCCTCACTATGTGATCTTGGACATGTCTTTTGTGGACCTCAGTTTCCTGGTCTGCAGAATGGGGTTAATGACAGTTAACTATGCCATAAGTATACTTGAAGATCTAAAGCAATTAGATTACATAACAGAATTCACTGAAAGCATTTAGAACAGTGCACAGTACATATGAATGCCAAATGAAATCAGTAGGTTTAAAGTCATCATTAACTAGTTCCACCTTTCCAAAAAATAAAATAAAATAAAAAATCAGAAAGCACTGAGGCTACAAGGTCAGGCTACCCTGCACACAGCTTCCCTTCTCTCTTCCCAAAGCTGATCTTTCTTCCCAGCTCCTGCTCCTGTGCCCATTTAACCATCCCTTACTTCTCAACTGCCCATTTCTTTCAGACAGAAAAGGCTGTTAAGAGGAACAGTATTTTAATTTTGTAAACTTCAGCATAATATCTGTATTTCATCTAATATACCAATTTAACTAAATTGAAATGGACTGATCTATATTTTCCTCTCATCGTCCTCAACCTACGGAGGAATGTGCTACCAGTGTTACAGTACTCGCTCCAGCCTAAGTAACTGAACAGCCTTCAGAAGCCTCAAACAAATCCCCTTTACACTAAATCTCACGACTGAAGAAATGTTACAGTACAATAAACAGGAAGCTTTTTGTTTTCTTGAGCAGAAATTTATGATTGGTGGACATAACTGTTTTCCTTGTGGAAGTCTGTCCTCACATCAACTTGGTATTACAAATCTATGCAGTGGTGATTAGGTCAGTTAGTAATGGATACAAAGTCACTTCACAGGAGCAAAAAAATCCCCAAAATACAATTAGAACTCAATTTTTTTTCTGAAAATTTAACATATTATTATGGCTTTCTGCCTTCTAAATAATAACTGATCTTTCATTTACTTGCAGTATCAGAATTCCTTTTATAATTTCCCAACATAAAATTTATTACATAATATGCTTCTATTATGGTCTGTTAAACTATTATTATTTGAGAGATTTTCATGAATTAAGACAAAGTGTAACATTCCATTTTAACCATAATTCAAGGGGCGCCTGGGTGGCTCAGTCAGTTAAGTGTCTGCCTTTGGCTCAGATCATGATCTCAGGGTCCTGGGATCAAGTCCCACATTGGGCTCCCTGCTCAATGGGAATCCTTCTTCTCTCTCTCCTTGCCCCCCACGCCCTGCTCATTCTCTCTCTCCCTCTCTCTCAAATAAATAAAATCTAAAAAAATTAAATTAAATTAACCATAACTCAAAACTTCTGAACTGACACTAAAATAATAGGTCAACTTGTTAAACTTGGATTGCTTTAGAAAAATTGCATATAATTAACCTGGCTACACCAAAGAGAAGACTTACACGTGTTTCCACTATCTCTCTGCTATAGCACTTTGAGATACAATTTTGAGTTTACATTATATGGCATTCACTAGGTTAAAACAATCACAGAAAACAAGAACTGTTAGCCCTTTGTGCATAGGATACAGGAAGAAACAACAAACAGCAGCCAGCATCACTTCCTGTGTCAGGACACAGAGGAAGACCTGCCTTCAAACCCTGTGTGGTTGTTTACACTAGCCAATTAGAAAGGATGCACTGATGTTCATTTGAACAGACTGGCCTTTTTCTAGAACTGAAATGCAGAAGGAAAAAATTAGTATTTCATAAAGTCCAACTGTGTCTCTATAAATACAAACACTTTTAAGAAACAGCAGCGTTATTTGTGAGGGAACAATGGAATTTTCTTGACCTGTGTGAATAAATCTGTTTAACATTGTCCAAATACTACTGCCATAAAGGCCCTATTTAAGCAAACATGATGCAGGGAAAAACACCCTTGCACATAAAAATAAAATTTAAAACCATTCAAATACTTTGGTTTAAAAGTCCCTAAGCAATTAAAAAAAAAAACGTCCACTTACCTTTCCTATCTCTTCAGTGATGCGTAAAAGGAAATTACAAAATTCACCCAAACGGCCAGAGGCATCACAAGCTAGTTAAGGAATCAAATCAAACCACATTCATTCACAAGTACTCTATCTTTCCTCTCCTTTTTGGGCCCTCTTAGCTTAAACCATTCCGTGACATTTTAGACATCAGGGAGTTCTACTAAAAAACAAACAAACGAGTGCCTGGGTGGCTCAGTGGGTTAAAGCCTCTGCCTTCGGCTCAGGTCATGATCCCAGGGTTCTGGGATCGAGCCCCACATCGGGCTCTCTGCTTAACAGAGAGCCTGCTTCTTCCTCTCTGTCTGCCTGCCTCTCTGCCTACTTGTGATCTCTATCAAATAAATAAATAAAACATTAAACAAACAAACAAACAAACAAGGTGCTCTGGCTGGCTCAGCCAGTAAAGCATGTGACTCTTGATCTCAGGATTGTGGGTTTGAGCCCCAGATTGGGTGCAGAGATTATTCAAAAATAAAATCTCTTAAACAAACAAACAAAACCAAACCCTAACTTTCTGAAATTCTTTAGGAGAGACCTGCAAATGGCATATTTTTTCTTTTCTAACTTTTAAGCGACTTGGTAGATGGTACAGATAGCAAGGACTGAACACTCAGAAAATGGCAAGCAGGCTGTTAGGGGCAGACTTCTGATTCGAGCAGGACTCCTCGGTAACTGCTCCTTGATAACTTAGATATCATTCACTGAAGTGACATTCTTAGTCATCCCAGTGGAACATACTGGCATGCTTCCAGAGAACGTAACAAGGAAATAATCTTTAACAGTCACGTGGAAGGGCCTCTTACCTTATAGTCCAATCAGTGAAGGCAGTGTGCTTTATACGCAAGAATCTAAATTCCTAATGTTTATTTCAGTTTTTCACCTGCTTCCTACAAAATTCTCCAAGAGTCAGGAGAATCTCACACTGAAAAGTTCTGCACCGCTGCCATCCAGAAAGTCACAAACTTGTTCAGAGAAACTTATTACATGACTATAAAGCTCAACTCTGGCCTTCAAATGTCAGAAACCTTAAGACAAGCTACAGATTACACATTGGTTTTTTTTTTTAATTCTGCAAAATAAAAGAACTGACAGGCAGCCGAACGTCAGAGAAAAGGAGAAATGTGAAAGCAGCTTTACACGAACCAATATATCAACAATGTGTTAACACTAATATATACATCAACATCGAAAGACACATTTACAGAAGTAAATGAAGATCCTCTGTTTTCTTTATCACGGGGTCAAAGATGACCAAACCAAGAAATCGGGGGTCTAATTTCGTGCTGGCCCCCAGCCCTCACCATTATGGCTCTCGTGTTCCAGACAACAATGAAGCCACCTTTAAAGCAGCTCTATAACAAAGACAGGGGAGGTCTAGTGTACTTGATACGCAGCTAAAGTTACCCACGCTAAATAACCAAGGCTCGGGATCAGAATGATGGTATTACCTGAACACCTGGGTCCTCATCTTCTTCAGGAGGAGGAGATGGTGGGGGCGTTTTGTCTAAGTCTGAATTTTCAGAACCTTCTGTTTTTCCCTTGTTGACCTTTTTCTTCAAAGCACTTGCTTCTGAATCAGGTTTCTTATTACTAGAATTCAAAGTGGATCACTTAGTGTTCACTTTTTAATGAGGTTTTCCACATGTCCCCATGCCTTATATTTCCCGCATTAATATCCCGAAAGTATCAATGACAACTGATAAATCGATGCACATTGGCCATTTATAGTTAAACGGCACTCTCAATTAAGTTTTTACAGCAAAACCCCACACTGATGACCTTTGGCAAATATCTGACCTAATTAAAAAGAAATTTCATGCAAAAACTCCTAATACCACCCGGAGTACATTTGTTCTTCTAGACAATGCAAAATCCCTGTCGATACACCAAGTCATAATGAAAAATCAGATCAAGAAGTAGTTTTGCTATTAAGTTTTTAAGATACAGAATGATTTGGTGGTTTTTTTTTTTAATGTCTCAGGAAACTAGACTATAATGATCATTTCTTTGTGTCTCTTGCAAAGAGTTTTAAATACTCCTATTTAAGTCCTTTTCATAACCAACACTACTAGGTGTCCTCTATTATGTCATCCAGCTGTATTATTATCCAATGACAGCCTTTTAAAATATAACAAAATATATGGCAATTTCCTGTTCTACATAATTTTACTTAATGCTGTCTTCTTCATTTAAAATAATCTTTATTTTGGTGCTAGGCATTTTTGACGCAGTCATAATAGCCTCTCCTTCAAAAGCTAGGTCTCTGAAATACAAAAATACAGCAAGGCGACCCCAATAATTAAAGTGCATGTTCCATACTATGTTTCTGTCAAACGTTAATAGGATTTGAATGTTACATAAGTCAAAAGACATGAATGAACTCGAAGAAAAAAAATTTTTTTAAATTTAAGTTTACCATTACCTTCAGAACCTTCATTTGACATTCTTTTAGAACGTACATTTAATGGTACCTTCCTTCCAATTTCCAAACAAGCCCCAAGATTTTCTAACATTATCATGTTATCCAACATTTAAATTCACCTAACCTCGGTAATGATTATATTTGCTATTTCTGGAAAACCTAAAATTCTACGAAACTTGAAAAAAAGACGTATTTCAAAAACCCTTAAAGTTTATTTATTGAAGTTTATAAATTCCAGAAAAGCATGCTTACAGAATGCATTAAACAGCATTTTTTTCAGCCTCAGCTACTACAAAGGACATCAAGACATCTCTATCGCTTTTATTTCAATAAAACATATCACGTAAAATATTTCAGAAGTATGTTAGTATAATAAGTATCCATCACCCACCTAAAATTTCTATCATGAGTAAATAAATATTTGGTAACCCTAAACTACTTCTTTCTAAATACTCAGAGCTTGTTTTTATTTTGTGAACATTGTAGCATGGTAAATAGCCACATAGGGAAGTAACTTACACGAATTCAAGATTACAGCAAAGGGCAGTTAGATTTAAAGAGTTCTTTTTATTTAAAAATTTTTTTAAAAAGGCAGTGTCCGAAAAACTTGAAGTCCCCAAAAGATTCATGGAAAGAATAATATTTTTTTAAATTAAAAAAAAAATCCATACAACAGTTCCTCATCCAACTGTCCTAGTGTTTACGCTACACATGGACAGAAGTCTCCCCTACTATGAGGCTCCATTTCCAGCATTTATTTCCGCTCTAACTGCCACAAATTATACAATACTACAGCTGAACGCTGGGCCCCTTTCCTTTCATCTGCACGCCAAGAGCAATCAGATTACCCTGGTAACCAGCGGTCACATGACCAGCACCTGCTCTTTTGGCTGGATGCCACTGACTAAAGCCATCTGCTTCCCTCAATCAGCTTTCAAACATTCTCAACACCTGCGCTGCAGTGTTTTGTGGTTTCTTTTATCAAATCAGTGCAAAACTGCTTCCAAAACTTTACATATTTCTCAAATTTGTTTAAATCAGAGGTAGGCCTGTCACAGAGTTGAACCACTGCCAGGTAAAGTAAGTTGGCAGCCGGTGCTTTTCACGGTGACCTCTCCGCACCAGAGCGAAGTACACAATTTAATTTAGTGGGGTTACTGCACCCTGTGTGAACTATCCTATAGGAGTAAAAAGGCTTACTGTCTTAGAGCCACCAGAGCCCAGGTTTGATGAAATATCAATTTGCTGAAGGAGAGAAGTGCTAATGATTTTCCATCTGCCCTTCCCATGAATGAACTATGTGGAACCTCCAAGGCTGCTAAAAGTCAGACAAGACCTCTCCAAATGCTTTGGAAGAAAAAGCCTGTAGCCAAGGGAAGCACTCATCCCAGATCTGATTACTGAAAGATTTCTAAACTCATTAGACCTGCGCTCTTAACGTTGCTCAGAGACAGCTAAGCATTTCCACGCTGACATCTTCTCATGACATCAATATACAAATCAAAAACATGTCAAGAAATCAAAAAAAAGCTACAAAATCTTTGTTGTCCAACCCAAAGACATTTCAATAGAGGACAAGATAAAGTTACTTTGATTATCAAACTGCCTTTGCTACTGTGCAACAAGCTCATTTGGATTTTCAACTAAGTGTTATATTAAAACTGCTCTGTCCCCAGAAAAAGCCAAAGTCAGAATTTTTAACAAATGAGGTGTAACGCAGAATGGTGGGTTAGCACACTGATGAGGGTCAGACACGCCTTAGTTCAAGTTCCGACTCTGTCACATACAACCTTGTCTGTCTGGGACCCGGGACAAGCCACTCCATTTCCCTGTGCCTCCGTTTCTTCTTCTGTAAAAGGAGGTTAGTAATTCTGTCTTCCTCCAAGAGTCACTGGAGGTTTAAATGAGATAGTGGATGAAGGCCTTGGCAATGTCTGACACAAATGGCCAGGACGTGCACACATCTGGAAGATATGCAGCTGGGAACATGTTCTGGAACGTCTGCAAACAAATCCTCTGACATGGCTCAGACCCGCCTGGGCCGAATCAACTGAAGACTGAGAGACAGAACCCCACCTCACCACAGATCATTTCCTCTAAGCAACACAAGGAGAAGGAAGGTCCTTTGTCCACAGTGCCCAACACAAGCTGGAAGAACAAACCAGCAGACAATCCCAAAGGCCGCTCCTCTCCAAGCCCAGGGCCACTACTCTAGCCCAGGCAGGTGTCATCTCCCACCCTGTCCATCACAACTGCCCACACTCCCACCCCCTGCTGCTGGGCCCCCTGGGGACCCACTCTCAGGCCGCTAGGGAAGGGCACACAGTTCACCTCCATCGTCACGATGTAAACTGCTCTGGTGCAAAGCTAGTCCTTTCTAATGTCAGAGCCAAAACAGAGCCATACAAACACTCCTCTCCCAAATCACAATTTGGAAAGCTGGAAGGCACAAACAGGGCAGCTCCTCCATTGAGGGTAAAAGAATGTTACTGATCAGAAACATCCCTTAAGCTGACACTCCAATATTGAGAACCAGGCCACCGAGCGGCTTGGCGCAGATACACAGCACCTCCAGCAGCTGCCATGCTGGCTGCTCACAGTGTAGGCGATGCTGGCCTCCACAAGGTGACCTGCCGGCGAGGATCACGAGGAAGACTGGGGGCGTGCAGGGACCACTTTCTCACTCCAGCCCTAACCAGCCTCCGCCCTGGAAAAATCCTGTATGCTCCCACTCTGCTCTCCCAAACCCATTCTGTTTCCAGATTTCCTAATTCAGGGACATGGCACTGCCACCAAAACCAACCTCCACGCATCACCACGGTGACCAGCTGCGGTATAAACCTGACCGCACCATTCTGCTTGAAGTCCTATCCCGTGTTTAACAAGCCTGCTAGTCTGCACTGGCTTGTCAGGCCTTCTGCAACTTCTGCAAATGGCAAAGGTATATTTCTACTCTTCTCACACCCCAAACCCTCCACCCACCCTTTACCCTGCAGACACCCAGAACTGCCCCCAAAGGGGCCCACCTATCTCTTCCACCTCCATTCCCCTTCCCCACTCCATCTACAGCCATCACGCACTCGGGGAAGCCTTTTCTGGCCAACAGACTGGATCACCAGCTACATGTCGTATGGTGGACCCCACACAAGGAAGGGGTATTTAAAATACACAGAATGTGGCGGTCACACTCCTGCAGTGATTCAAAACCAAAGCTGTATGTGGACCTGAGTTTGTGTGTGAGTATAGGTCTTTCCCCAACGAGCCCTTAAGCTCAGAAAGAGGAAGAAGTCTGTCTTATTTATCTTTGTTTTCCTGGTGCCTGGTCAGGTAGGCTCCTTATCAATTTTAGCAGATCGATTTCACTAAAGAGCACAAGTCACAGCCACGACAGCACACACATATACAGCCCTTATGATGTGCCAGTGCTTTTCTCATTAACTCATTTAAGAAAACCCCACAGAGATTCTATCTTTATGATGAAAGACCTATGAGGCTCAGTAAAATAGGACTGACATGCTACCAAAATAGAGTGAGACTTAGCAAGTTTTCAAAACCGTACATCTCTATAGGTCCCCTCCCTCCTCACCAAGTCCTTTCATTTCCTCAGCCTTATCTCTGTCATTGCTGGTGTGACCTGAGATATGGAGCCACCCACTCTGGAGGCCAGACGAGCCCCTACACCCTCTGAAGCAGCACATTTCTCTGGGGATGGTGCTAGTAGTCTGAAGGACTGCTGTCCCTCCACCAGCCCTATTTCCATTCTGCATTTTATCATGAGAGCTGGGTCACAGGTGGCCAGCTGGACGTGCTGAGGGTCCACAGCCTAGTGACATTTAGGTCACCCCCATTAGACCAGGCTCTAAAAAGTGCTATAATTGCCCCCAATGTGGTCAAAACACAAGCCACCTTGATGAGAACTCTGAGAACCCAAACTTTGTCTTCAGAGAACACGTGTTATATGGAGGGACAAACTAAGGACACTCCATACCCTTTACAGAAGAGTTCGTAGTCAGCTTCCGACTGTAAGGGTCTACACTGAAGGGCTACATGGTGGGGCCTAAAATGGGGTGGCAAAACCTCATTCCACCTAAGATACAGCACAGGGATAACGAATTCTTTTTGGTGAAAACAAGTATACGCTTTTTAAACAAGCCAAGGCCAGAACTTACTAGAAATCCAGCTAGCTGCCCTGATGTCTTGCAAAACAGAATACAGTTAAACACTGACCAGCATCGGCCTAGGGACCTAAGTCCTCCACAGAAAGGCAGTTTGAAGAGGAACCACAGGTGATGAGCATATGGTTAGTGAAGGTCTGGACAATGGGCAGGAGTCCCCAATCAGACAGACACTTCAGATGGGAGAAGTCAGTGAAGAGTCGCCTCACCCTGGGGAAAATCCACCTTGAGGCTTGGGTCGTGAAGATTAATCAGATCCGTCTGCAGGGACTCAAGCCGAAATGTCATATTATAATCTTTTAAAAGAAGAGTAAAAGCTATTGAAAAATATCCTTAGATTTTATATGCTCAAAAGGTTTTTTAATAAAGAGTCAAAACTAATGGATGAGAAGCGAGAGGCAAGAGAGACGTTCCTGGCTCAGGACGTCTGCAGAGTGCTCCAGTTCTAAAAGATCCAGGCCGCCATGAGAAAAACTGTAGTAAAGCTGTGAGGGTCAAGGATCCAGTCATGGTGGAGAGAAAAGCATCAAGCCTCTCAACTTGAGCGGAGGATTCTCCTCTAAGTTTCTGAACCATGAGAAAGAAACTTAAAAGAGAAAGAAGTAAAAGAAAAAAGAGACAAGATAAAGCACTAAGGAGCTCAAAAGTGTCAATTAAGGCAACATAAAACATGATACATCAAGTAAAATTAAACCCACAAAACAAAATAAAAATTTTAGAAAAAGGCCTTGGGCTAAAATTTATGCAGTGGCTGAACTAGAATGTAATGAAATGCCGGTGACAGAATAAACTAATGACGAAAGAGACAAACTGCACCGCGGACCGTAAACACAAAGGCCAACTGCTTCCCGAGAAGGCGATCAGAACCACGGAGGTGAAGGGGAAGGCCCGGGAGCACTCGGGAGATGCTCCTCAGGGCGGCCTTGGGCAGACAGCATCTGGGAGCATCTGGGCAGGACAGTGGGATGGGGGGATGGGAGCACCAGCCTTGACCTGCGCCCTGTGCCCTTGGGCCCCGGCCTACCTACGGATGCTCAGCTGCCTGCCTGAGGCCACGAGCGTCATTCCAAACAGGTGTCCAGCCACCCCAGCTCCTAAACTCCACCTACAAATTCTTCACCCAACTCTTCTGGTTGAGAAAGAGAAAGAAGAGTTGAGAAAAAGAGAGAGAAGGGGAGGGGATTCTATTTTATTTCTGAACAACAAACATAGGATTTCAGTGACAAATTAATAGGTTTTTTTTTAAGTTCTTTGAAAATCACTGGATGAAAACGCCTCTAAGACATTGAACTTAATCTAAATTGTTACCTTAAATAGCTCTTCTAGAATCAAGTACTCCTTAAGTATATTAACCATGCTGAATTTTTAGAAAAGAACAAAGAAAGTTAGAAAAGATACAAAAACCTAATTTGCTTTCATTTAAAATGAAAGTATATTTCAACTCAACATGTCTCGCCTTCACATTTTACAATCAAACCTTCCAAGCATGAAGAAGCTGACGGCCAGACCGGCGACATGCTCAGCCAGAGAAGTGGCATTGCTAAGATGGGAGCCATACCTGTCTTGTTCCTGGGTCCAGGTCTGAGTCCTGGACCTGCCCTAAAGGCATCCAACCTCCTCACAGAGAGCTAAGAGTCCAGTGCATACCTGGCCTTTTGGGGGTACCCTTCAGACCTTGGGGACCTGCCCTGGTGAATGTCTTCTGTTACCTGGGGCCATCTCTGGGACCCCTGGTTCATCAGAACCCAGTCCTGAGGACAGCTACAGGGTTGCTGCCCCTTATTTAAAGGAGGAGGAAAGAAGGGAGGGGAGGAAGGAGGGAAAGAAAGTACAATAGAAAGCCTTCTGAACAAGCCAAATCCATTTTTAATATATTAAATATACTGGGGGGGAGACTCATCATGTAGTCAAGAATTGTCATTGAAAACCTCAGGGTCACTGAGTTTTATGGACTGAATTAAGATCTGCCAGTGACATGGAAAAGAACTCTAGTTCGCTAACACGTTATCGCATCCCAGACGCCAACATGAACACCAGCCGCTCTGGCTACATGGCACTGCCTGGCACTGTAATGGAACATAAAGAATTGAGTAAATCAGACATTACAAAATGGATGCAAACAGTACTGCTGGTGTCCAATTCTCAGATGCCACTCTTATTTTTAGGCACTGCGCTCCCACGACCCCAGAAGGGGGACGCTGGGCTAACTGTGGCAATTAGAACCCCATCCCCTGGATTCATAAGGATCTTCGATCGGCCAGCATGGCCAACACAACAAATGAGATGGGCAGTTTGTCCACATTTTTTTTTAAGATTTTATTTATTTATTTCAGAGAGAGAGAGAGAGTGAGAGAGAGCATGAGAGGGGAGAAGGTCAGAGGGAGAAGCAGACTCCCCACGGAGCTGGGAGCCCAATGTGGCACTCGATCCCGGGACTCCAGGATCATGACCTGAGCTGAAGGCAGTTGCTTAACCAACTGAGCCACCCAGGGGCCCCAATTTGTCCACATTTTAAACAGATGCCACAGGTAGGTAGAGAATTAGGCAGAGCAAATGGTAAAACCCACAAGGAGAAAATACTCCCACCCATCGTAACAGGAGAAGCCAAAGGACCGGGATGTTATACTGTTCATACAGAGTTCAGGGCTACATACACGATCAGCATTCTAATGGAAGTTCAAGTTCTCTCTCTGACATCAACATTAAGAAGGATGGTGTCTTTTTTTTTTTTTTTTTAAAGATTTTATTTATTTATTTGTTAGAGAGAGAGAGAGAGAGAGCGAGCACAGGCAGACAGAGTGGCAGACAGAGGCAGAGGGAGAAGCAGGCTCCCTGCCAAGCAAGGAGCCCGATGCGGGACTCGATCCCAGATCATGACCTGAGCCGAAGGCAGCTGCTTAACCAACTGAGCCACCCAGGCGTCCCGGATGGTGTCTTTTTAAAATTCATACTATTTCCCTAGTTAACCTTTTTTTTTTTTTTTTTAATTTATTTGAGTGAGAGTTGGGGGGTGGGCAGAGGAAGAGGGAGGAGCAGACTCCCATTTGAGCAGGGAGACCGAATCCAGCAAAGGGCTCGATCCCAGCACTCCAAGACCATGACCTGAGCAAAAGGCAAACGCTTAACCAACTGAGCCCCCCAGGACCACCACCCCCGCCTCCAGTCTCCCAGTTAACATTTTAAAGCTAGGCCACACAGATTTGTCTGAGAAGCTGGAGGGAGGGCTGGTGCTTCAGATGGCTGATGACGCACACGCTCACAGTGGCTTTGCACAACACCTGGACTTGAAGGGGCCCTTACCCGGTGGGCAGAAGACAACTAGCAGAAAGATCTTTCTATATCATGTGACAAATTTTGCATTTGCACAGATTTTCATACCTTTCAAAAGCATTTTCATACATGGACTTTTTTTTTTTTTTTTTTTTTAAAGAAAAAGTAGGAAATAGGCTCTCCGCTGAGCAGATCCCAGGACCCTGAGATCATGACCTGAGTGGAAGGCAGAGGCCTAACCCACTGAGCCAGGTGCCCCTTAAATGGGCATTTTTAATAATCATTTTTTTTTAAACAATCAGCCTACGACTCCTCCTGCTCTTTATCTTCCAATTCTAACGTCACCACCACATTATGGAATGGAACATGTGACCTGCCCTAAAATGCCACTTAAGAAAGTCTTTGAAGGAACAGGTCTCTAGAAATATCCCCCTTTAACATTCCACTGTCACCACCAGCCTCCTCCCCAATTCAACTTTCATCGGACGGGTGCAATGAGAGCTGGAAGCAGGGTCTAAAGCCACACTCTCCCACATCAACCAGAGAGGCAGCAGGCCACCACTCTCAAGCCCACCCCAGCTCCCTGGACAGGCAGAAACAAAGTCAGCCCTAGACCCAGGGCGGTCCCTCCCTGCATCTAGCACAGGGAAGGAGTCAACAGCTCCTGCTTTTTAAGGGTCAGTGATGCTGGGCATTCTCTTGCCCTGAGGACTAGCAACCAAACCACGTGTTGCTAAAGCTAGCACGGTCTGTACTAAATAATGCCTGATGACTACTCTTCCCTGCTCAATCAGCCAACTGAGGACAAATCGGACAGAGGAAGGGTGATAAGGTGGCCTGTCACTGGGAAGAGGAAGACTTTGAGATGGTCATCCTGAAAGAAAAAAGGATTTGGGATTAAGAGCCAGTGGCGGGGC